>CATIWJ010131624.1:0-11774 GCA_949640765.1 Croton laevigatus | reverse complement strand
GCAGGAAATCTGGTCTAATTCTCAGGGATATGTCAGCTGTAAAATAGCTGAAATTATGGAATTAGTCAATATCTATAGAATAGGAAAATAGCTGTAATTATGCCTTAGTTTGTATATTTGATTTGTTTCCTTTACTAGTCTTTGTATTTCCTATATATATAGGTGTTGTATATCAATAATATTCAGAAGTGAGAAATATAACTCTCAATATTCTCTCTAGTTTTCAATGTCGTACTTCCAAGATATGAAAAACAACTCTAGTTTTCTAATATAATACTAGAGCCAATTTTCTTTGTGGTATCAGAGCTAGAAATAGCTTCAAACTCCAATACAGAAACTGCCCTAACTCTATAATCCTTTCATCAGTGTGCTAGCCTTGTATCAATCAAGCTAACCTCTGAATTGTTTGGAACTCTCATATTCAGCCTATTGTCCTTAGCCTTAGCCTTAAGCATCATAAATGGCTGATGCTGAGACTCCCCCAAAAACCATTCAAGAAAAAAACAAAGAAATACCAAATGCCAAATATGCCATTTGGAAAAATAACGATGTTCTTCTTACCACATAGCTCTGAAGCGTGATAACTGAAGATGCCTTGAGCTTGATTATCGGCATGCAAAATGCTCGAGATATCTAGCTCACACTAGAAGAACATATGCTACCTGCAACAAAGGAGTAAGAAAGCTTGTTAAAAGACAGATTATTTTCTCTTAAGAAAAAGTCATCAAAGTTGGAAGATTTTCAAAAAAAAATTTAAAAAGTCTCTGTGACAAATTGGCCGCAATTATCAAACCAATTCCTGATGAAGACAAAGTATTCCAGATTGCTTGTGCCCTAGGTCCAAAATATAAAGATTTCAAAACCGGAATGCTCACAAAGCCTCCCTATCCTACTTTAAAATAATTCACCAACACCCTCTATAACCATGAGCAAACCATCATGGCCAAAATAGAAGATAAAAATCCTCATCAAAATCAGGCGTTCCTTTGGCAGCAAAAAAGGGACGAAATCATAGAGGAGGTCGTGGCAGAGGTGCTAACTACAACAATGAAGGACAAGGCACAAATTATAACCAGGGAAGAAATTATTATACTGATGGAAATCGATACAATAATCAAGGAAACAAGTCACAGCCAGGCAACCAAACGGTAGTTAAGATAACAATTAAATTCCCGTTACCTGCCAAATTTGTAAGCATCAAAATCATAGTGCTATTGAATGTTATTATCGTTACAATTATAATGAACGGGAAGAAGACTCTCAAGCCTTCGCTACCATGGACATTAATGATTATCCTCACTTCTATACGGATTCGGAGCAATGACACATATAATCAACGATCCATGTATGCTTGACATTACCACTCATAATAAAGGTAAATATAGAATATTTGTTGGTAATGGTAATAGCATCCCAATTACACGCGTTGGTAATGCCACATTTAACACTGCTCACGGTAAAATTGATTTACAAAATATTCTTGTTGCTCCTTATATTAAAAAGAATATAGTTGGAAAGTTAATAGATGACCTTTGAATGTTCTGTTTTGTTTAATTCTAATGGTTTTGTTGTGAAGAGCAAGGAAAACCAGGTCCTAGTTGGAGGAAGCAAAAGAGGAAAGTTGTTTGCAATGAAGGAAGTTTTATTTGAAGCAAATCACACCACTAATGGAGAATTAGACGCATTTAATTTGTGGCACAAAAGAGACTTGGCCACGCAAATTCTTCTATTTTGCAGTAAATTTATTAATTTTCCAAATTGGTTTAAAAGATCCATGTTATATGTGTCTTGCCAATTGGGCAAAAGTTGTAAGAAACCCTTTAATTCATCAAATAAGAAGTCCAATTCTCCTTTATTTGAAGTACATTTTGATTTATAGGGTCCTACCTCAACTTTATCTACTCAAAATTTTTGATTTTATGCTATTTTTATTGATGATTACTCAAGTTATTTTTTGCTTTTTCCTCTTAAATATAAGTCTGACTTCTTTGAGTGCTTCTTACAGTTTCAAAGGGAGGTTGAAAATCAATTTGGAACAACAATTAATGTGATGGTGGATGAGAATTCAACTCCACAGTCTTTATCAAGCACCTAGAGCATTGTGGCATTCAACGTCAAATTTCTTGTCCTCATACGCCAGAACAGAATGGGGTGGCTGAACGAAAACACTGGCATCTAGTTGAGATAGCATTAACAATGATGTTTCATGCATTGGTGCCTTTGAGACTTTGGGTTGATGCCTTTTTAGCTGCTGTTTACTCAATTAACAGACTGCCTTTATCTTCTAACATACAAAGTCCATATGAAATTCTTTTTAGGCAAAAACCTGATTACAACATGTTTAAAATTTTTAGGTGTCGTTGTTTCCCATATCTTCGTGATTATAATAAAAAGAAGTTTAATTTTACATCTTATCCTTGTATTTTTATTGGTTACAACACTTTACATAAAGGACATAGGTGTCTTCAAACAAAAACACATCGCGTCTATATATCAAGACACATTGGTTTTGATGAAAATACCTTGCCATACATGAAAGACACTAAACGGTTTGATTCTATGCAGGAAAACTTAGAGATAATGATGTTTCCTTCTAAATATGAGTGGCTGCCTCGTCATATATCCCTGAAATTATCACCTTCCGAAATTGAAATCAATACAGATTCCACCAATCTTTCACTCAATATTTCCTCTCCCAAAAATCAAGACTCTACCACTCAAGTAAATCCGCATGCTACTCCTATACTAGACTTCTCTTTAAACTCTATCACTCTAGTAATTAACTTAAAAAGTCCCATAAATTCAAATCGTCACCTTCCGTAAATAGGTAATTCTGCTAATTCTAGAAATTCACCTATCGATCCTATTTCAAGCAAATCTCCCTCTATTACCGAAGATCTCAGCATTAATTCAGGAGCATAATTCGACACTTCCTCTCCATCTCCTTCCAACAATGTTTCCACAGATAATACATCTTCTTCTTCAAAACCTTCTCCACCAAGTATATATCCAAAAACTTGTCAATCATCTTACTTATTTCTCCACTAGCTAACACCAGCACGCATCCTATGATTACTTGCATCAAATCTAAACAACTTCAACAAGCTCTTTACACCACACAATCCTCCTTAATAGAACCCATAACCTTCAAAATGGTTGCCAAACATCCTAAATAGGTTCAAGCAATGCAATCTAATATGAAGACACTTCATGATAATTACACTTGGCAACTTGTATCGAGACCAAAGAACACCAATGTAATCGGCTCCAAGTGGGTGTACGTAATCAAATATCGAGATGATGGATCAATTGAACGTCCCAAAGCTCGTTTGGTTGCTTAAGGCTTTACACAAGTTCAAGGGCTTGATTACACAGAAACATTCAATCCTGTAATAAAAAGCAAGCACCATCGGACTGATTCTTGTAATTGTCGTAAGTTCAGGATGGATAATGAGGCCATTTGACGTGAGCATTGTTTTCTTGCATGAAAGTCTGAAGGACACAGCTTACATAGAACAACCTTCTGGCTTCACTGATAAAACCCAATCAGATTATGTTTGCAAACTTCAAAAGTCCCTCTATGGACTTAAACAAGCCCTTGAGGCATGGTCACAGACCTTAATTGCTCTTGGTTTCAAAGACACAAAGACCGACCTTCTCTCTTCATTTTTTGTAATCAATCAACAATTATTTTAATGCTAATTTACATTGATGATGTTGTGATTACAGGAAATAATAGTCAACAAATTCAGGAAATAATCAACACTCTAAGTCGCAAGTTTGCTCTTAAAGATCTGGGGATCCTACGTAATTTTCTTGGCATAGAAATAAAGTATTATAATAGAGGCATATTTGTATCTCAAATGAAGTATACAAAAGTGTCATGACCCAAATCTGGGATCAGTGACCGACGTGTAACCAAACCGAAGTCTGACTACACAAGTCTCTAAAAATAAATAACTAAAATGCAAAGTACTAAAAATATCCATCTGAAAATTTCTTTAATTACAAATGCAAAATCAATAACTAAACAATATGAACATTTCTTTTTACAATCCGGAAATCAATCTAGAATACAAAACTAGACAAAACTAACTTGACTTGATTGCTCGACTCAAGAAGAAAGAATTTGAGCCTCGCCGCAGCAGAATATCGAAAATCTGCAAAACAAAGTGAGCATTGTATATAGGCGCTCAGTAAGTCCATGAATGGCAGGAAAATTTCTACAAGAAGTAATATTAAAAATCAAATAAATCAATCCTAAGCAATTTCAAACAAGATGGTGTGTCGGGGTCTTCCCACACAAGCATCCTCCCTTATCACTCCACACAAAAATCAGAAGCAGAATCCCATCCTTATAACACCCACAGAAATTAGAATCAAACAAAATAGACAATATGCCTCAAAATCAGAAATCAGAATAGAAATATCTTCCGTCTCCATATGACACACATCGCACACACAAGTAATTTCATATTAAAATAATCAGACAATATATCAAAGCACACACATTTTCCTGTCTCCTAATCACATGCAGGCTTGGGTATAGAAGGAATATTATACAACGAAATAGAAAGAATAATATATAAGAAGGGCTTATATAATATATATTTGGTTAGCAAATAGCACATCACAAACAAAACAAATATACGCATAGAACTTACCTCGAAAACTGATACGAGAAACACTCATTTTCCAAAAGAACTCAAAAATGGATTATCGCCTAAAGACAAAACAAGAATTAACGACACTCCTAAGACAATGCAATGCGGATATGTATGCTCATGAATGCTATGAGTTTATGAAATCAAATAATCACAAACCAATAATCAAATTATTCAAATGCATTATAAAAATCAACATTAGACTAGAAATAAATTAAAATAGACTACTGCCATTTAATTTCAAGTACCAAAAAAATAACCTCACTAAAATTTCCAAACTTAAACTCATTTGATTTTATAAAACGGCAAAAAATTTTAAAAAAAAATAGTTTGAATTACAACTTAATTTCATAAAAATATATAATTTACTGAATTTCAGAATTAAAATACTTGTTTGAAAGTTTAGCTTAAATCAATTTTATCAAAAATTCCAATTCACGAAGTAGATTCCAAAAGCACAAATTTACCGATAAAGGTTGATGAACAACCACTGATTTTAACAATTCATAGAAAATAATATACAGGTCCAAAAATTCTAAAATTTTTACTGAACATACTTAAATATTGGAAGATCATTCTTGCAAAATTTCAGAATAATTGATGTTCAATAGGTCACTCAATTAGACCTCATAAGATTCAGTTCCAACTTAAAATACTAAGCTAATAGCATCTAGGAAATAAATTAATTTCACGTAATAAAACATTCTAAAACAGTTGTAAAATATTTTCACAAATATTAGACATCTACATGAACAACATATCAAAAATTCAGCTTAATCGGAGTTTTGTAGAATTAATTAAAAATCATCAAATTTTTCTTGCTTCAAATAGATTTTTGTTCTAAAGATATTAATTATGAAAATCTGATTTCATAAATAAAATCACCAAATCAAACCCAAAACTCAATTTTAATATCTCTAATATGATTTGAAAGAAATATATGAATGGGTTTAGAAAATAGAAATAAAAACTTTCAAAAGCAAACTGAATTGAAAATCAAATGTTGCTGGAAACAGAATATAAACATCTTAAATACCTGATTTTGATGGACTGTAAATGATTTGTAAATTCATCGAAAACCCAAAATCAAACATAGCTATGCCTCTCCCTCTCTTTCTCTCTCACGCCAATCCAGTTCTTTTCTGAATCAACCTTAAATGGATATGACCCATGATATTATTTTTCCATTCTAGCTTTGAAGGCGATACTGTCCTAAGTTTTTTTTTTTTTTTTTTTCTCTCTTTCCCTCTCCAACCTAGACTAATTAGGCTTTATATATTTATTTGCTTTTTAATTCAACCCTAGCCAGGAACAAATAGCTCTTTGATTTATTCTATTTTTTTTTCACTAAAATATTTATAAAATAATTACTCCCAAAATTACTTTATTAATTCAATAGATCTAGCCCAAGAGAGTAATAACCTAGTGGTAAGGCACATCTTTGGTCCCGGGTTCGAAGCTTATCAATCATCTTCCCTAAATCGCCCAAGTAGAGTAGAGTATCTATGTAAAAAAAAGATATATCATTTAATAAAAAGTGAGCACCATAAAAATATTTAAACCTAATTGTTCTAACAACCATCCGGAAATAAATTTTTCTTAACTCTATATTATATTATTACAAATATCCACTAAATAATTTATAAACCGTAAACTTATAAAATAACCGTTAACTGTCCGAAAATCTCCGACTCCAAACTCAAGTAATATTATAGTTAAAAATTCTTCATAATTGACACTGAATATTATTTTAACAAAATTAATCTCATATCACAACTCCGAAATTTTTATAAATACCGATATATTCAAAAATGGATCGGTAGACTTCGAATCCGACCAATATCAGTATTATACTTAAAATACTCATAATAATGCCTAGATTAATATTTAGAAACTTAGCACACCAAGCTCACTACTAAAATTTTCAAGACAAGCAAAATAACTATTTTGCCCCTAAACTCAAACTCTACAAAAACCGAGGGTTTTACAAAATGATCTCCTAGAAAAAGCAAGAATGCTGGATTGCTCTCTATAATGAACACCAATGGCTGTTAAAACAGCCCTTCAATTTGATGACTATGAACCTGTGAATGGCTCTGAATATCGAGCCTTGGTTGGGAGCCTTCAATATCTCTTCTGTAATCAACCACACATCATTCCCTCAGTAAATGAAGTGTGCCAGAACTTTCAAAACCCAACTAAGGTAGACTTGCGAGCAGTCAAAAGAATCCTCTGCTATCTTAAAGGAACTATTGACCATGGTCTTCACCTTACTTCTCAAAGCACTCTATACTTATATGCTTTTTTTGACTCTGATTGGGCAGGTTTTCCTATCACAAGGAGGAGCACAATGGGATATTGCGCATTCCTTGGCGGCAACTATATCTCTTGGAGCTAAAAAAAGTAGCTCACGGTGTCACGCTTAAGTGCTGAAGCTGAGTACAGATCATTAGCCATAACAGCTGCTGAAATCACTTGGATCCAATATATTCTTCAAGAACTCGGGATATCCCTTGATCGAAAACTAGTCCTTCTCTGTGATAATAAAAGTGCGCTACAGCTTGCTCATAATCCTGTATTTCATGCCCGCACAAAACATATCGAGTTTGATGTTCAGTTTGTGCATGAAAAAGTTGTTCACGGGCAACTTCTTACCAAGAACATTCCAACTCGGCACCAGATAGCGGACGTCTTCACCAAATCCCTAGCTAAAACAGCGTTTCTCAACTTCAAAACTAAACTTGGCGTGCATTCCATGGCACGACCAAGTTTGAGGGGGGATGATAACAATCAGCATCAATTAAGCAACAAATCAAGCAACAGGTATATTAATAGCAATGGCAACAACTCAAACAGCAAAGGTAAGAACTTAAATCAAGCCAATATCAATCACACAAACCTTGCAATCTGTGTAAGCTTAGCAAGAGAAATCACCTCTACAAGATAAGGCAAAATTAGAGGAATAGATTGAGTTACTATATTTACTTAAATAGTGTATGTATAAACCAACGTATGTTGTAGTTCTAAGATATGAAAAACAACTCTAGTTTTCTAATATAATACCAGAGCCAATTTTCTTTGCTTCTATTTTGATAAGCGACTGGTGGGTAATCAGGATCTAAAGCAAGTGATCCTGAAATCTTAGAGTTAGGAGGTGTGAGACTCAACAATGTTCAAGCTCCCTTCAAAATTTAAAACTTACAGGCACAATATTGTGGAGTGTTCGAAGAAAAATAAACTCAATATAAGTCAAAAAATTAAAGAATTGCAAAATCAAATTTTGAAGATGAAGCAAGAATCCTTTTATCCAGTAGAATCTATTTGAGACAATGAGAGAGAGAGAGAGAGAGAAAGTTGAGGAAATGGGTTAATGACAAAGAACTTTTTTTGTGCAGAAAGTACGAAATAACTGGCTCTTATCAGGGATAAAAAATACCACATATTTCCATCATCAAGTTAAACAAAGAAGATGAGCTAATAAAATTGTAGGGCTCAAGAATACTCAAGGAGTTTGGGTTACTAACAAATATCATATTATTAAAATAGTATTAGATTATTTTAAGCAAATTTATCAGTATTCAAACACTGATCCAATCAACCTCTTTGATTAGGGGATTCCGATAAAAGTCACTGAGCCTATGAACGTTACTGATGAAGAAATCCAAATAGCGGCATTCTCTTTCAACCCTTCTAAAGCACCAGGTGATGATGAACTGCGTGTTTCATTCAAAATTATTTGTCCATCATCAAGGCTGACTTGTTACCGACGGTCAAAAATTTCTTTTGCTCAGCAAATATGCTTGGTAGCATGAATCACACTATAATATCCCTTGTTCCGAATGTTGCTGGAGTTGTTATTGTCAAAGATCTCAGACCCATCGGGTTATGTAATGTAACCTATAAAATCATCTTCAAGATTCTTATGGAGTGTCTTCTGAGATTATTGGGAAATTATATCAGAAAACCAAAGTAGTTCATTAAAGGTAGACTCATTACTGACAATATTCTTATAGCCTATGAAATAATGCATTACTTGCTAAATAAAAGAGGAGGCAAGAATCATAGTTTTGCAATGAAGCTAGATATTTGTAAAGCTTATAAATATGTTGAATGGGACTTTCTCAGGGTAATGATGAAAGCACTTGGTTTTAATGAGAAATGGATCCGTTGGGCCATGGCCTGTGTATCTTTAATAACATACTCTATAAAGATTAATAGAGAAAGACAAGGTTTTCTCAAATCAACCAGGGGAATCACACAAGGTGATCTAATTTCACCTCTTTTATTCCTTATTTCACTAAAGGCCTATCCTATTTAATCCAAAAGGCAATGACCGAAGGATAATTATCGGGTATTCAACTGAATAGGTATTGTCTGAAAATCTCTCAACTAATGTTTGCCGATGATTCGCTCTACTTTGGTAAAGCTACGGTTGGAGAAATGACTTTCTTAGAGCAACTTTTTGAGAAATATAGCAATAGTAGTGGGCAAAACAATCAATAAGTATTATATTCTCTAGAAGTACTCCCACTGAGACAAAGGGCTTGCTAGTAAATCTTGTAGGCATTAAGAAAGTGGATATTTTTGACAAATATCTGGGCCTTCCTTCACTTGTCAAAAGATTAAAAAGGGAGAATTTCCAGCACATCAAAGATAAGATTCGGATGCAATTAAATGGCTAGAAAGAGAAATTTTTATCACATGCGGAAAGAGAAGTGCTTATTAAGGCAGTCATTACTGCTATTCCTTTGTTTACTTTCTCTTACTTTAGAGTCCTAAAAGCTTTGACAGAAGAGATAAATTCCATAATTAGACAATTCTGGTGAGGTCAACGTGAATAAGAATGGGCACTTGCTGGATTTCTTGGCAGGGAATGAATATAGTGCTTAAGAAGAATATAGTGCTTTTAGCTAAACAGGGTTGGCGGATTTTGAAATACCCGAACTCCCTCTTAGCTCTTTTTCTTAAAGGTAAATATTTTCCAACCTCTGATTTTTTTATTGCAAATGTTACGAATAATGCATTATGAGGATGGAAGAGCATCATATGGGGAAAAAGGCTGCTGCATGTGGCTTGCTACTCAGACCCCTGGATAACCAAAAATAATTTCGAAATTATTGCACCCTTTTTAAACTGTGATGTAAACATTTGTTGGATCCATCAATTTATTAATCGAGTAAAAAACCAATGGTAGAGGAATATTCTTGAATTGAACTTTGCTATAGATGATGTTCAAGTAATTCTAAGCGTGCCATTGGCCAATGTAGACAGTCCGGATGAACTGATTTGGATCCATTCCAAAGATGACCAGTACTCAGTCAATTCTGGCTATAAGTTGGCTGTCTAGTTGCTCTAAGGCAATGATAATGGCAGGTTTACAGTGTCCTTCACTTAGAAACTATTATGGAAATTAAAAGCTTCGAGCAAATGGCAGGTATTCTTATGCTGCTTAATTTAGAAAGGTCTTCCGATTAGCAAAAGGCTTCCAAACATTGCATACCATTGTGTTTTTTTGTGACAAAATGGAAATTCCATACCATTGTGTTTTTTGTGACAAAATGGAAAATGAGGGTCATCTTTTTTTTTCATTGTTCTTTTACAAAAGCAATATGATTTTCTTCTCCTCTTGGTCTCCAAATAGAAAGAATTTAAGGTGAATTTGCAGCTTCTCTCCGTGAAGAGGTTATTAAGCTAGTGAATCCATTCAACAATGTATGGGAAAATGAAATAATGGTAGCTGGTATTCTATAGGCCATTTGGAAGCATAGAAATGCCATCCTCTTTGAAGGAAAACAACGAAATTGCCATGAGGTTTTTCAAAATGCCGTCAATTATTGGCAAGAGTTCGTCGGGGTGAATAGAAGTGATGAAAGTGCTGAGATTGGCCGAGTTGATCAGATGCAATCGAAGATTCAGCCATTCACATGAATGTTTAAGCTCAATATAGATACTGCAACAAGTACGGAACAGAAAAGAGGAGCTATTGCGGTGGTGGTAAGAGACAGCCAAGGTAAAGTAACATATTGGAGACTAAAGCTAGGGGTGAGCAAAACCGAACAGTAAACCGAAACCGAACTAGAAATGAACCGAACTGAATAATCGGTTAACCGAATTTTTTATTCGGTTTTTGGTTCTTAAAGTTATTAAACCGAATCGAATTTTACACATAAAATATATGAAAACCGTATTTGAACCGAAATTGGGTTAAACCAAATTTTTGGTTCAGTTTTCGGTTCATAAAAATTAGATTCAGTTTTGAACCAAAAATAGATTTTTGGTTCAGTTAACCAAACCGAACCGATTTTGCACACCCCTAACTGAAGAAATATCCTTTTGTACTTGATTCATTACTCTTAGAAGCAATTGCAGTTCGTAATGCCATGGAATTAATCAAGGAGAAGGGATGGGCAAACTGCTTAGTGGAGACTGATTCAAAAGCAGTGGCTGAAGCTATTTCTGGGAAACAAATGATACACCATAAAGCACTGGACATTGTTGTTGAAGTAAGGCACTTGTTGAACCAAACTCATAGTATTTTTTGTGTATTTGTATCTAAAAAATGCAATGTTCTTGCTCATAATCTAACTACATGTGTACTAAAAATAAACTTTATTAACAGTGTTCATATGCAGAAACTTCTTTTGAGTTGTAATATTTGATTAACGAAGGAATCCCTAATCTATGTTAAAAAAAATAATAAAAATATAATAATATTTGGTCCAATTTGTAGGGGGTGTGCAAAATCCGAACCGATCCGAGCAATCCGAACTGAACTGACATGAACCGAATTGATCCGAGTGGTTATTAGGGTCGGTTTGGTTTAGAGATATGTAACACCCATTAACCCGACTAGTTACTAGTTGAGCTAAGATTGTCACAACTGATGTTTACTGGTATGCATAACATTACCTGAGAAATTTTTTTTTCTTCTTTATACGGTTGACTATTCTAACGTCTGACTTTTATTGCGCAGCATATGCCATGCTAAGTGTCTCTGGTGAGCCTGATTTTGTTTAACTATTCTGGTTGTCTTTACGTCTTTCCGTGACCTACAAGTTTAGCAAAAACTAAACTTGCTAAGCATTATGCTTAGTGGGTACTTTACTTTCA
>CATIWJ010131620.1:0-18531 GCA_949640765.1 Croton laevigatus | reverse complement strand
AAAACAGAAGCGCGGTTAAAAAAATAGAAACTATGGACCCATCTAATTTTTAATTACATTTTAGGACTCCACTCCTAGCTATGGTCCACGCTCCAATCTTCTTTCCATCTAGCATTTTCGTTCTTTAGTGCCATCTCTTCCTTGTCTTCTTCTTTCTAAAAAATAAAATAAAATTTGAAAAGAAAGAATCTCATATGAATATCTCGATAGACTGACACGTAAACAACGGATGGTTAATTTTTGTATATAAAATAAAAATAATTAATGTAATCATCGCCGTTGCTTTTGAAGCTGCAGCTGAATTTATTGAAGATTCTACTTCTTTCGAGAGTGCAAATTATAATGGAAAACGAAATAGTGTCAGAAAAGTAGTTAGTATTGCAAATTACCAAAACTTTTAAATTGAAAATAAGTATACCTTTGCAATCGTTACTTAAATTGGTAATTAAGTTAAAATTTGTCGATTCCTTTACCAACTGTTAGGAGTTCAACTTGTTGATAAATAAATTTAATATTTTAATTGTTTTATATTATTCGATATTACATCTTTTAAAATTAGGGTGAGAGATTTGAAGTTGAATCGATGTTGAATGTGTGTTGAATAATTATTGAATTGAAGTTGAATCGATATTGAATGTGTGTTACATAATTGTTGAATCGATGTTGAATGTGTGTTGAATAATTTTTGAATCGATGTTCAATGTGTGTTGAATAATTGTTGAATCAAAGTTGAATATGTGTTGAATAATTGTTGAATCGAAGTTGAATGTGTGTTGAATAATTGTTGAATCGATGTTGAATGTGTATTGAATAATTTTTGAATTGATGTTGAATATGTGTTGAATAATTGTTGAATCGAAGTTGAATGTGTGTTGAATAATTGTTGAATCGATGTTGAATATGTATTGAATAATTGTGAATCGAAGTTGAATTGATGTTGAATGTGTGTTGAACAATTGTGGAATTGAAGTTGAATGGATGTTGAATTGAAGTTGAATCGATGTTGAATGTGTGTTGAATAATTGTTAAATCAATGTTGAATGTGTGTTGAATAATTGTTGAATCGATGTTGAATATGTATTGAATAACTGTGAATCGAAGTTGAATTGATGTTGAATGTGTGTTGAACAATTGTGGAATTGAAGTTGAATGGATGTTGAATTGAAGTTGAATCGATGTTGAATGTGTGTTGAATAATTGTTAAATCGATGTTGAATGTGTGTTGAATAATTTTTGAATCGATGTTGAATGTGTGTTGAATAATTGTTGCATCGAAGTTGCATGTGTGTCGAATAATTGTTACATCGAAGTTGCATGTGTGTTGAATAATTGTTGAATCGATGTTTAATGTGTGTTTAATAATTGTTGAATCGATGTTGAATGTGTGTTGAATCGAAGTTGAATGTGTTTTGAATAATTGTTTTGAATTTTTTATTTTTGCATATTTTAGTTAATTTTTTTATTAGTAATTTTTTATTTAATTTTTTAATATAGAATATATATTTTTTATTAATATAATTTAATATATTTTTTATTATTAAATATAATTTTAGATATTTTTACTTTTTATTTTTATCATATTTATAATATATAATATTAAATTTAACAAAATTATAATAAAAATAAAAAAATTTTAAATTTTATTTTAAGAAAATTTAAAAAAATACATTAATAGAATAATAAATTAAATTTTTAATTCAAATGTGTTTTTAAAATTTATTTACTAAGTTTTTTAATTATTTAAAATTTGGTGTTAATTAATGTTAGTTTTTAAAATATTTATAGAATGAAGAGTGTAATATACTCTCTCAAAATGAGAGTATAATTACTTTTTGAGTGAGGTAGCTAGTTTTACAAAATGAATTGATGAAGGGTCCTTTTTTTGCTATAAATTACTAATTTTTATATTTTTTTTTAAGTAATGAGATTCTTTTCTAATTTATTTTTATTTGTGGAGCCAATTCCCTCACTCCCCCTTGATATTTGAAGCAATAGGCCTTTCTTTGCACGTTCGAAGCAGTAGCTATTCCACAGAAATATCCCAAATGACATAAATATATGGGCCTCAGAATACTGAACCTAATTGCATTGTCCGGTTCCATACTCAAATACGTAGGCTAGTGGTAGTGGTTTGGTTCGGTTCAAAATTATAAAACCAAATTAAAAATCGAATTATTTTTTTAAAATTAAAAACCGAACCGAATATTTGAAAACCAATTTTTCGATTCGGTTTCGGTTTAGTTCCGATTTTAAACCGAATATTCTATCATCTTTTTGAATTGAAAATGCAAACTAGAAACTCAAACCTCAGCTGATTTCCATATCAAAATGCAAATGAAATCAGATACAAAGCCAAACACTATTATTTACAACGAATTCAACAACAATAACAGAACAAATCAAATCCATCAAGCAATACACTTCTAAAAAATCTTTACGGAGAGCAAGATATGGAAAACCAACTAAATCTTTTTTTCTTTGTTAAAAAAAAGAAACAGGTTAATATAATCATTAGAAAGTTTATTAATTTATTCACATTGCGAAAGTTTTTTATATATTAATAAATTAAAGTTGTTGAATTCAGAAAGTATTTCTTAAATAAATCTATTAATTTCATTTTTTTGAAAAAAAAGTGAAATTAAAATCAAACAGGAGAGGGCCTTTTTTTTAAAATAAATTTGAAAGGATATAACCGGAATAACAAATAATGAAAGGTGATTGGCAAATTGGCACAACGGAGACAAATTCTTCAATTTGAGAAGATAAGAAGTTGCAGATTCATCCCCCTTTCCTTGTTTGTAATTTACTAATTAACAAAGGAAAAACAAACCCCATCAAGCAACAATAGTATTTTCTTAACAACAATAGCAGAGAAAAAAGAAATTACAAACCCCAAAAAAATAATAATGAAAGAACAAAAATTAAAGATTTGTTAAAAAAAATTTCTATGCTCACCATAAAATATATATATATACCTCAAAATACAACACCCAAGATCTGTTTAAAAAAATAAAATAAAATAAAATAGAACACCCAAGATCTTTACGATTTACTCATCGGCAATGGAGTTATCTCCGAGGCCGCCTCGTTCGTCTTCACTCCAAGAAGTGCCAATCAATTCGCAGATATCCACAGCAAAACCAAGGATTTGGAAGCAGATATTTTCGAAGCTTGATGAACCTTTCTTGAAGGCTTCTGAAAGGTGAAGGCCGAAGGGCTAGAAAGAGGAGGAGTGGAAGAGAGAAATAAAGAGAGGAGATTGATGAGAGAACGCAAGGTGCTATGGAAGAAATGAAGAGAGGCTGAATAGAATGATGGAGGGCGGCGGCATGTTAAAGAGTTAGGTTTAGGGTTAGGTAAGGATAGAACATTTATACGTATATATATATTAGAATCGGTTTCGGTTCGGTTTGGTTTAAATTAACCAAAACAGTTAACCGAACCGAAAAATCTATTTCTCATATCTACAGACCGATAACCGAACCGAATAATAGATTAATAAAAAACGGTTCGATTCGGATCGGTTAGGTTGATTAACCGAATTACGGTTCGGTTTTGAACACCTCTATTACTAGTAAATTGCTAATTATTAGGGGGTATAACTTGGTTTAAAATATGACCAATCTAAACCGAAATTTAAACCAAAATTGTTGTTTGATTTAAATTTTAGAATATGAAATATAATGCGTTTTGTAAAATTTTGGAATATACAATATAGAATGTTATAATGTTATAATTAAATTGTGAATTCCAATTCATATACCGAAATTTTGTTTATATACACAAGTTTATATATATATATATATATATATATATTGAACTGGGGCACATAGATTAATTTAACAAGCATCTTAAATTGAGCCAATCTCGGAACACATATTTTTTATTTATTTCAATTATACATATTTTAATTTTCATGGGGCCTAACGTCCAATTTTGATATTTCGCATATGATCTCTCAAATTTGTGAGATGGCCCAGGATTTAATGATAATAGTTTGATGAAAGTGTTTCTTGGATGTTGTAAGGTTCTTTTAGCTTTTTTTTTTTAAAATAACAATTAACAGTAAAATAAAAAATTATTAATGGAAGGGGTAATTTTATTTCATATAACAAAATAAAATAGTTTAATAAAGAAAAAGTAAAATAAAAGACAGGTATAAAATTATATTTTTCCCTTAAAATATTCTTTGATATGATATGTAATAGAGACGAAAAGGAACCATTAAAAAAATAGGAAAAAGAACTCTATGTTGATTTAAAAAATAATAATATTGATAAGAAAAAGAATTCTATAGTTTTATTAAGAAAATAACTGTTTTGATAAAAAAAATTATTTAAATTTTGTCTTATAATTCTTATTAGATATCTATACAAATAACTTGAAATTATTCAAAAATTTATGGAATCTACATTTTTGAAAATATAAAGCAAAATTTTTAAAATAATTATATTGTATTTGAATAACCTATAGTAGTTCTTTTATTCTCATGATTCAAAAAGAATTTATATTGCGAGAAAGATACATTATATAACATGCAAAATTTTGTAAAACGTGTATTTAGTGTTATTTTGAATTATCCTTGGATTAATCCGATTAGATGAAGGGGATTTAAATATGTATAATACGAATTTGCTTTGGCATTTGACATATACATTTATATTTACAAATTTGTTTTACAAATTCTGATGACCCCTATTAGAACATACATAATTACACATGGAAATAGTGGATATATTAGGCAAAATTTCTAAGAACCATCGTGGAAATATCCAACATGCAAATAATGGAGTCGGAGAGATTGAATAGAAATTCTCACATTCCTATGAAAAATTCTACAACCCATGAAAATATCAGAAACATTGAACAAATATTCTTATGACCTGCCTTTCCCACGACACGTGGAAAAATGTATCATTAATTATGTGTTTGATTTTATTTTTATTTGTTATTATTTTTGTAATTAGTCATGAGTGGTTAATATCTATTTAGTATAGAAAATATTTATATTAAAAAATTTAATTGGTAATAAGTTTTCTTTTCTTTTCTTTTTAATTAAACACTTTATATAATAGCACAACATATATTTAGTTTTTAATGTATTATAAAATTATTTATGATTAATTTTAAAGTGAAATAATTAATATCAAATTATATAGGCTTTCTTAGGTAATAAATATGGAGTATATATTGATTTTTATTTTTAAAAAATTTAAGTTGGGATGGGTGTTTAATTTTCTAAACGTTGGATAATAATTTTTTTTGTAGAGTCCCTAACCTTGCATATTTTCACATGACCTTATTAAAATTGTAGCGCGTATCCCGTGGGTTTTATATTAATATCGTTATTTATAAGTGTATAATAATTATTATTATTTACTGACCGGTTTTGGTTCGATACGATTTTAGAATTGATTTATGTACGGTTCGAGATAAGGAATCAGCATTTAAAATTAAGTTTTTTAATTCTAATTTTGGTAAGTTCCAATTTTATCTTTTTTTTTGGTGTTAGTATCATATAAGGTTCTTGGTATTAATTCGGGTCGATAACCATATCCAATAACCATACACAGTACTGCCAAGGTGCTACCCACGAGTGATGGGGGGTGGCGTAATGGTAGGGATTTGGAGAAGAGGCCCAATAGAGATGAGTTTGACGCCCATTGGAGTCAATAAATAGGAAGAATGCCCCATTCCCTTTGGGTGCGTGAGTAAGGGTGTCAAATAAGTCGTGTCGTTTCGTGTTCGTGTTGGTGTCAAGTAAGTTCGGGTTGAAAACCTCCCAACCCTAACCTGATCTGTTTAAATTTTTTTTTAGATAAAAGGGTTAAACGGGTGAATCTAAACTCATTTAACTTGCTAATTTCATATTGACCATAATCCCTTTAACTCATGTAACCTGATTTCAATATTTAAAAGATCAACGACAATAAAATGAGTAGCAAAAAATCTCACAATTAATATGAAGAGAAGAAAATTGATTAAAATAAGTAATAACAATACTCTAATTTTATGTGCTTTTTTTTTAACAAAACTAATTTTATGTACATACATAAAATAATAATAATAATAATTATTATTATTATTATTATTATTATTATTAACAGTAAACATGTTATACAGATCGATCTGCATGTTGAATTTTTCAACCTGAACCTAATCCATTAATTTTCAGGTCGGATTCGTGTCAATCCATTTAATTAAACAGGTCAAAAATCTCAACCCTAACCCGCTACTAGCAGATCGAGTTCGTATAAAATTAGAAGATGGTGTCAGCTTCTACACTCCTATACTTGAGTAGTGTCTGTATACCTATATATATAAAAAAAAAAAGAGGTTGCTACCCGCATCCTTTAATTAATCAGAAACCAAAATTGACTCGTCAACGCGTAAAAAAAAAGAGGTACAGTCTTCTTTACAATTACTAAACTACGACTGTTGTTCTTCTCTAACTCTGCCTTCAAAATAGAGCAATAATATGATGAACTAAAAACATGGCTGACAAAGGAATTATTCTACTGTTATTGTTGGTAACTTTTTCATTAACTTGCTGCTGTGAAGCTTCAACAACATATATGCAACTCAGACAAGGCGATAAGCTCAACTTTTCCGATCGGCTTGTTTCAAGAAATGGGGATTTTGCTTTAGGATTCTCCGGCAGCTACCTAGTGATAAATTCCACCTACAGCGAGGACCATCCTGTCTGGTCAGCCAATAGAGACAAACCCATTGTGGAAAACTCTGGTGTTCTTGCTTTAGATGATGTGGGGAATTTAAAAATCATCCATAGTGGTGGCGAAATAGAGCTGTATTCAGGTAAATCAGCTTCCACCGGCAATTTGACAACTGTATTAGAAGACAACGGTAACTTTGTGGTGATAGAAAATTCCGGCAACCGGCTATGGGAAAGCTTTGATAATCCGACGGACACACTTTTGCCAGGAATGAAATTGGGGTTTAACTACAAGAGAAACAAGACATGGTCTCTCACATCGTGGGCAGGTGAAGAAAATCCAAAGCCGGGTGAATTTAGTATGGAATGGGATTATAGAAATGGCCAAATTGTGGTTAAACGGCAAGGAGGCATGTTTTGGAGAAGTAGAAAACTGAATTCAGATAATCCATTAGCAAATATGCTTCTTCCAAGTCCGTTGAATAACTTTAAGTTCAATATAGTTTCGAAAGATGGAGAAGAGGAATCTGTGAGTTTCCAAGTTTATTTTGATAAGCTTAGTCCAGTTCAGCTGAGAATTTTTTCCAGGTGGTTTTTAAAGTATAACGGAGACATATTTTTGGCCGGAGAAGGGTGGCCGGACATTTTGACTACTTCTATGTCTTGTGACCAAAATAGAACAGAATCAGAATGCGTGAATCGGGAACTACCGAATTCCAAATGCAGAAATGATGGGTCGAGAATTGAATTAAGAACTGGTAACTTCCATTGGCTTACTTCGGTTCAAACTATGACAAGTGTCTATAATAAGAATCTTAGTTTCACAGACTGTAGAGATCTATGTTGGAAAAATTGTTCTTGCGCTGGATTCCGGAAAAGGGACCAAACTATATGCGTATTATATCAGGGTTCTTTCGATATTAAGGATCTCCAATCCGATGATTTCACTACCAGTCCTTCATATTTTGGTTATCGTGGACGAAATGAAAATCAATATTATTTGATAATCCCTGGTGCACCACCTCCAGGCTCTCCAGCTTGTAAGTATAATTGGATTGAAGTCCAGAGTTCAGAATTAATGAAATTGATCTAAATTTTAATTAATTCTTGGTTGAATGATGCAGCGAAGATTTGGATGTGGATAGTGATTACATTGGGGATTGCTACTTTTACAGGAATAGTGAGCGCCTTTTTGCTTTTGAGATGGAAAAAACTTAAACAAGAAGGTTCACCCCTTTCTATGTTCTTAGCATCAATGGTTGAATTTCATATATTCTAATTTGATGTTTTTATGAAATCAATCCAACAGAAAGATTTCTAAGGGAACTTCTAATATCCGACAGACCAAACGACATCGATGAGCTTCAAAATGATGGAAACCAGGGCCACAATTTGCAACTATACAGTATTCGATCCATAAAGACAGCTAGTAATTCCTTTTCATTGCAAAACAAACTTGGAGAAGGTGGTTTTGGACCTGTTTACAAGGTGTATATATATATATATATATATATATTTGTCCATCCTAAAATAAAATTAATTTCCTGTAATGTTTCTATATATTGTGAAATTATTGGACAGGGAAAATTGGCAGGTGGGCAAGAAATAGCAGTAAAGAGATTATCTGCAAAATCAGGACAAGGACTTGTAGAGTTCAAAAATGAGCTTATAATCATTGCTAAATTACAACACATGAATCTTGTAAGACTACTAGGTTTCTGCATTCAAGAACAAGAGAGATTATTGATTTATGAGTATTTGCCAAATAAAAGCCTTGATTCCTTCATTTTTGGTATGTAGGTTATACTTTTTTATCTTCAGACATGGCTATGTTTCTATAATGCATTTAGCGCATGATTTTACTGATTTTCTTAATCTTAACAGATCAATCAAAAAATGAGCTGCTAGATTGGAGCAAAAGATATAATATCATAGAGGGAATTGCTCAGGGTCTCACTTACCTCCATAAATACTCCAGATTGAGAATCATTCATAGAGATTTAAAAGCTAGTAATATATTACTTGATAAGGACATGGTTCCCAAAATATCTGATTTTGGTATGGCAAGAATTCTTAAGAGAACTGAATCTGCAACAAATACCAACCGAATTGTAGGAACCTAGTAAGTATGACCTATGATTATTATTTAATTAAACTTATTTATATTTTCATTAATTATAAATTTTGTGCAGCGGTTACATGTCTCCAGAGTATGCCATGGAAGGTGTTTTCTCAGAGAAATCAGATGTTTATAGTTTTGGAGTTCTAATGCTTGAAATTATTAGCGGTAAAAGGAACCACAACACTTATCATGACGAACGTCCGCTCAATCTAGTGGGATATGTAAGTTAATTAGTCAAATTTTTATCAATATTTCTATAAATAAATTAATTGAAGTACATGAATTTAATGATAGACATGGGAGCAATGGAAAGGAAACAGAGCAGAAGAAACAGTAGATAAGAAGATGAGTTATGCAGCACGAAAAGATGAAGTAATGAGATGCATCAATGTGGCATTGCTATGTGTAGAACAGGATCCAATGGATAGGCCGAGCATGCCCCAAGTTTTATGTATGTTGAGTAATGAAGAGCAGCTGCCAATGCCAAAACAGCCTGCATTTTATATTGGACAGTGTAGTAGTAACCAAGAGTCCGGACCTGATTGCTCAGCAAATGGCCTCTCGTTCACCACCATGGTTGCCCGATAATTTAATTCTTAATCGTGCTGTAAATTTTATTGATTTCAAATAGTCAATAGTAGATCATAGTCATTAAAGTATTACTTTTTTATAAGCGTGTTGAAATTGGAACTTGAATTGTCATTATAGTATTACTTTTTTATAAGCGTGTTGAAATTGGAACTTGACTTGGTCTTCTAAATGTAAACAAACATCAAACACGGTTTTCAATTTCTTTCCTTTGTAACCTTCAACTCTTAAAGCTGCGCGCATGGCTACCAAAGGAGTTCTCTTGTTATTCTATATTACAAACACAGTGTTTTGGTGCTGTAAAGCTTCAAATATATATACCCAACTTAAACCGGGTGATATGCTAAAATTTTCTGATCAGCTTGTTTCAACAGATCGACGTTATGCTTTACGTTTTTCAGGCAACTATTTAGTAATAAATTGCAATACCGGAGATGAGCTAAGCTTCCATCCTGTTTGGTCAGCCAATCGAGACAAACCGATTGTTGAAAATTCTGGGTGTCTTACTTTAGACGATGCTGGGATATTAAAAATTGTGCATAGTGGTGGCCAAATCGAGTTGTATAATTCAGGTAACTCAGCTCCGTCTGCAAATATTATAGCATCATTAGAAAAGAATGGAAACTTCGTGTTGAAAGAAAATTCCGGCAACCGGACCCAAACATTATGGGAGAGCTTTGATAATCCGACGGACGCCCTTTTGCCTGGAATGAAATTGGGATTTAACCATAAGAGAAATAAAACTTGGTCTCTAACATCTGGGCTAGGTGTAAAAATTCCAACTCCCGGTGCATTTACTATGGAATGGGATTCTACACAAGCAGAAATTGTGGTTAAGCGGCGAGGAATTGTACTTTGGAGGAGTGGAAATTTGGCTTCTGGTAAACCATTTACAAATAGGCTTACATATGGTACGTACACTGACTACAAGTTTGACATAATCTCCAATGGAGAAGAGGAATCATTTACCTTCCGGCTGGATGTTGATGAGAAAACAATTCTGGAACAGAATGTTTTCTCCAGATGGATTTTAATGTATAACGGAGACGTGGTGGACGGAGAAATGGAAGCGAGAATTTTGTCTTCTGATTTTTGCGACGGAAGTACAACAGCACTGGGATGTGTGAAATGGGAGCTCCCAAAATGCAGGAGAGATGGTTCTAAATTCCAACTAAGAATGGGTAATTTTAATCTGGAAAACATCACCTATGATCTTAATAAGAGTCTTGGTTTCATGGAGTGTAGAGATATATGCTGGAATGATTGTGGTTGTACTGGATTTCTGAACAGAGGGGAAACTGGTTGCTTGTTCTATCATGGAGCTCTTAATTTCTCAATTGTGACTGGGAATGAAGAACCATACTTTCATGTCATCATCCCTGGTCCTCTGCCTCCACCTTGTAAGTATCAGACTCTGCTCTTTTACTTTATATAGATAGTGACCTAATTGACAAAGAATTTCTATTAGGAGGGGTATATGAAATTTCAGTTAAGGATGAGTCTTCTTTTGCAATTTCCCCACTAGCTTAAAAAGCTGCAAATCTGTTCCTGCTCCTTCATAATTCTTCTTCTTCTCTTCTCGCTTCTTTTTATAAAAAACATGAGTATAGTTGCCAAATTATCAAATTCCTCTTCCAAGTGCAAAACCCACTATTAATATGGAGTAACCCACTTCCTCGTTTGGGTCGATTGCGGTATTTCAGAAAGAGGAGGAGAGCTACTTGTAGGGTTCGTTAAAGTCAAAATTTTGGAAAATGCTGCAACTTTTCTAAACTTGCAAAGAGGAAGAAATATCCCTCCCAGGTGAAATCCATAGGATTGGTTTTTTTTTTTACTGCAAAGCAATTGGGGTGATATATTTTATTCTGATTTTTGTAGATGGCTTATTATGCATAATTCGTTTTATTCTTAGTTTTCTTACTTAGCATAACTTGTCTGATAAATTGGTTATTCATTGTTGAGTTTGCAAATTACGTTGTGGATAGGAATCTGATTTGATACAAATACAATTGATTAATTTTGATGAACTCATTGTTAAGGGAAGGGTAATCTTAATTACCAGATTTAACTGTTGATTTCTGACTTCTTTGTTTAGTGTATGGTTAAGAGTTTTACATGATTCCTATTTGGTTGTACTAGAACCGTGG
The DNA here is from genome assembly GCA_949640765.1 of Croton laevigatus. Classification (NCBI taxonomy): domain Eukaryota; kingdom Viridiplantae; phylum Streptophyta; class Magnoliopsida; order Malpighiales; family Euphorbiaceae; genus Croton; species Croton laevigatus. The sequence goes on along the minus strand of CATIWJ010131620.1, from coordinate 7,001 downwards.
GGGGTTTGATTAATCACAAGTTCCTTGTTAAGTTATGCATTTGGATTCTAGTCTTTAAAGAAGTTGCTTGTTGAGGAAAGTAATTTGATTTGAACTTGGCCTATCTTGCAATTTGGAAAGAGTATATTAGAGATTTTGGTGCATGCACGCTGAAAACGAAATTCCTACCTGCTGTGTTCATGTTAGTTATGGATTTTATTAATCTTGTAACTATGTATACAGATGTTCAGATGGAGAGTGAATGAAAAATTGTATTTCCTATTCCTGGCAATAATTGATGAGTCAAAGATTGAGAATTCTAAAATCATCAGTAGCTTAGCTACAAGTTGATATTTTGTGAAATTTAATTTTATGATTTGTTGCATTAGAAAAATATTTTGGTGATTGCTATAATAGTAAGGATAATACAGATTCAATTATGAAAACTATTTTCTAATGAGTTTAGTGTAATTTTTTGTTGTTTGAAGGAATGGGTTGAACGGTTAACCTTACCAAATGACTTAACTTGCATCATGCTTCACCTTTGTCAATTATTTAACCTAATTGGTTTTTATGTTTAATAAATTAGTATATAAATTCAGAGCACTTTTACTTTTTCTAGCGCTTGTATGGAAACTTCTGATGTGGTGTATTTTAATTGACCTTTATTAATTTACCATTGTACTATCTATATAAGAACTAGGCAAGCATGTGCTCACGACTTATATATTTTTTATGAATGAAATTGACACAAACTCAATGCATAACTACTATGAGGAGTTATGACACATTTATATGATGTGATGAGATAGATGAGCATAGGGATTTTGTTTGACAATGTTAGTGGTTATCCTCCCACTTGCCAGAGTCAAAGCTCTTTACTGGAGATTTTAGAACTCTGTTTGACAGTGGGGCTATATGACTTAAGACAAATATGGTAATTATGCCTAAAAAACAAAGTTTCAAGATTAAGGTTTAGGTTGTGGTTCTTGATATTGAATTCCATCCAATATTTGAATTACTAGCTAAGTCAATTGTTAGCCATAACACGACTGTTTTTAGGATATAAGAGCACACTGCCAGGCATTGTAAATTGTTGGTATAACTTTCTTTAAAAACCCCATGGACCCTGTTCTCTCTCAGTTGATTAGATGATAAGGTTGTAAGGAGAGAGATGTATGTAAGCAACCAGTGAGTGCGGCACGCAGCTAGTTTTGTTTGTAAGGTCTAAACTGCCAACTTAATGCAAATTGTGTTTGCAGCTATACTAATTAGTGCAAATTTAGTTGCTACAAATTTAGTTGCTATTGGCACATCATCTCATCTTCTTTGTTATTCCTTGTTCACTTTTTAGCCATGTATATTAATTCTCTCTCTCATAATGATACAAGTCAGCTTGGGGTTTTTATTATCCTACTGAAATTTCTAAGTGCCTAGGTAAGTTTTCTAACTTTATTGCTCGATACCTTGTGGATGCAGCTCGTTTGAAGTGGATAATCAGTGGTTTAGCGATTCTTGTTTCAGCAATAATAGTGAGCATATTTTTGTATTTGAGATGGAAGAAACTGAAACAAGAAGGTATATTAATTATATTTTATCATTTTAATTCTATATATGTGTATGTATAGATTGCAAATAAAAAGTTTTATATTGCTTCAATGCGACCTCATTTGAGAAAATTAAGAGACAATGTACAATAAATTAATAATATGTTTTTGATAGAAAATATATTTTTGTATGGTTTTAGAATTTTCTTCTTGTTATTTAACCAAACATAAATTGTTTTATGCCTTTTTCTTTTAAATTTTAGAAATGGGAAAAAAAAATATTCCAGGTCCTAATATTATACTTTTGCAAAATCAGATGAATTTCTGAAGGAGCTTCTGACATATGATAAACCAAATGACATGAATGAGTTACAAAATGATGGAAACAGTGGTCACAGTTTGCAACAGTATAATGTTTCATTGATAAGAGCAGCTACAAATTCCTTCTCCCTGCAAAATAAACTCGGAGAAGGCGGTTTTGGACCTGTTTACAAGGTAAGAGCTCTTTGCATATTTACTTTTTTTTGAATTTTTTTTTCTAAAAAATTATTAATATATTATATTAGTTGTTAATCTAATTAATTTCTATGGAAGTTTTTTAGGAAGGAAATAATTTGTATTTATGGTTGACAAAATTAATAATATTAAGGAGACATTTGGTATGTGGGAAACAAATTAGTGATTAAATGTTACTCCAAAGAGAAACCTTATTTGCTTGCACTTTTGGTAGTATCGTAACAATATGCAACTTCTTCAGGTATTATTTTTATGTCGCCAAATTTGTGAAAGTGAATTCAGTTTCATACATTTATATACATTAAAAATCTACTATATGTTGCTGTATAAATGAAATGAGCAAAGAAAGACATATATTGGGTAACAAAATCCTATAACTTCCCTTTTGTTTATTTGTTTTTAATCCTCCAAAATTGAAATTTGATTCTTCATTTATTACGAAAAATTTGTCTGACATTGGAATTGAATCAAATGTTGGAGAAAACGAAAGGAGAAAACTGATCTTCAAATATGGAATTATTGGGCAGGGAAAATTGGCAGATGGGCAAGAAATAGCGGTGAAAAGACTGTCCAGAACATCAGGACAAGGGTTAATAGAGTTCAAAAATGAGCTTATACTCATTGCTAAGTTACAACACATGAATCTGGTAAGATTGTTAGGCTTTTGTATCCAGGCAGAAGAGAGATTATTGGTTTATGAGTACATGCCAAACAAAAGCCTCGACTCTTTCATATTTGGTAAGCAGGCTTTGAATTTTTTTTAATTTAGTGGTAGAATATACATATATACTTTTTCTATTAATTCTATTAACAAATACTAATCTTGTTAGATCAATCAAGAAGGGAGTTATTAGATTGGAGAAAGCGATATAATATCATCCAGGGAATAGCTCAAGGTCTAACTTACCTTCACAAGTACTCAAGATTAAGAATAATACACAGAGATTTGAAGGTTAGTAATATATTACTTGACAAAGACATGATTCCCAAAATATCCGATTTTGGTATGGCGAGGATTTTTCGAGCAACTGACTCTACAGCAAACACCAACAGGATTGTTGGGACCTAGTAAGTACATATTATATCAGCTCAGCTAAACCTTATTCGCCATTGGGTTCATATTTGTTAAGATAATTATTTTTTCGGCAGCGGATACATGTCTCCGGAGTATGCCATGGAAGGCATTTTTTCTGTCAAATCAGATGTTTATAGTTTTGGAGTTATGATGCTTGAAGTTATAAGTGGTAAAAGAAATCACAGAACCTATGATGATAATCGTCCGCTCAATCTTGTTGGATATGTAAGTACATTTTATGTTTGTAAGAAATGAAAATACAAGTAACATTATATCTAAAGAAATGAAACTGATGAGAAATTACTCTCAGGCGTGGGAGCAGTGGAAAAGAGAAAGATTGGAGGGAATAGTAGATCCAACGATGATTGAATCAGCATCAAGGGATGAAGTAATGAGATGCATAAACGTAGCTTTGCTATGCGTAGAACACAATCCATTCGATAGGCCTACAATGGCAGAGGTTTCATCAATGTTGACAAGTGAAGTTGGGTTGCCAATGCCTAAGCTCCCTGCATTTTATGTTGGAACAACCACAACCACAACCAGAGTCAGTAGTAATACTAAAGACACTGTAGAAAAATGTTCTACAAATGGCTTGACCTTCACAGATCTTGTTCCCCGATAAATCTTGGTTAACTTTAATAATTATATTTAAGCGAAACAGATGGAATTCTATCTCCCTTTTTTTTTAAAATCCCATTTCAACAATGGAACTGCAAATGTATGTACTTATGTGTTGTTTGGTTGGGGAGAATTTAGAGGGAAAGTTGGAGTTCTATAGAAGTAAGAAGTTGAAGTGTTTGGTTGGGGTGGGGAGAATTTGGAAGGGAAATGGGATTTAAAGATCGAACCCAATCATAAAAGTGTTTTTGGGCCACTAATCGAAGGCAAGATAGAGTTTGTTGAATTTTTAATGAATTTTCCAAGTGAAATCCTAAATCCCGTGATCGACCAATATAAAACTTGACTTATCCAAATAACAAAACGACCAACTTAACTCTGGTAAGTTGTATGGTTTATGTTGTATCTTCTAAGTCACAAAGTGTTAATTTATTCTTTCTTTTTTTTCCTCCTAAAATTTAGGGGTCCATTTTGAAATTTGCTGAAAATTCACGAGTTGAATTATTCAATATATGCATATATTGGAAATTTTCAATATATGCAAAACCCTCTAACTTTAGAAGCATTTGTGGTCCGTAAAGTTTTAGAACTTGTTATAGATATATATATATTTTTTTAAAGAGAACTTGTTAGAGATAAAGATTGGAGAGTTTGCATTATTGAATTGGACTAAAAATTGGTAGTAAATGCAGTGCATGATAAAACAGTTATTCATCACCAGCTGATGGATATTATTATTGATATTCGGAACTTACTTTCTGGGAGTTGTAATATATCCTGTGTTTTTATCTTAATAACATGTAACATCCTTGCTTTAGCGAGAGCATCTTTAGAAGTAGGCTTTTCCCGTAACATCAATGCTCAGGCTACCATTTTGCGGAGCCTATTGTAATCATTCTCCCATCAATAAAATTTATCTATATTAAAAAAAAAGAAAAGTTCATTTAGCACCCAAAATTTGTCAATTATGTAGAAATACCAATTTCCCTCTGTCGTTTTTATTTAAAAATAATTTCCCTCTATCGTTAAACCTACCAAATATTTACACTTATTATAATGTTTATTCTAAATTTCCAAATGACATTTAACACCTTAAATGTGAATGCACAAAACCTCGCTTATATAATTATGTTCCCTTAATTTGAAGGAAGTGAGTTTTTTGTGAGAGAAAAAAAAAAAAAACTTATCATAACGTGCCAATGACAAATTTTATAAGGGATAAATTTTATTGCCAGTACTCCCACTTTAATATTAACAATCAAGTGCTCATTTTTTAATTTGTTACAAAAAAAAAAAACCAAACTATTACTTATGTTAGCATGTTACAATAAGGGGTAGCCAAACCGGATAAATCGCCTTGCCGGAGATGTGACGTGTTAATTGATGTGTCAAAATTTAGACCTCCCCTGCCATGTTGGAATGCAATTTACGACTAACTGCAGTTAATTTTTAACGGGAAATACATGCCTATTCCTGTTATATTAAGCCGATAGAAAATTTAGAAAAATGATAAAACGAGGGTATTTATAATAATACCTGGATAAAAAAAAGTTAAAACTATATTTAAAATTTAAATTTGCGTTGAAAAATTTTCCTTGTTTAACATTGTTTTTGGCTTAGGAAAGTATTTCAACTATTATTCAGTTCATAATTATTTTTTGTCCTAAAATTTTTCATGATTTGCTATTTCCCAAAAATGATTAATCCTTATTCATGAGAAATAATTTAGAAAAAATTAATTTAGTTATATTCATGATTTAGATATGGTGCTCCAGAAAAATATGATACTCATATATATTATGTATCGCCATAAAATTTAGTAAATTTCAAAACTAATCATTATAATTGAATTTTTTATTTAAAAGACTAATATCATAAAATAAATGTCTGCCTATTTTATTTTTATCAACATTAAGATTTATTATGGGTTAATACATAGTTTAATCCCCCAGCTATGGCCAAAAAATCATTTGGCTCCCTTATTTTTACAGGGAGTCAGTTTGCTTCCTAACGTTGCAAAAATCAATATATTTTGCTCCTTTGGCACACAGAAATTTAGCGCGTGGACTACAATCGCGCATGGGCACATGAACAGTGCCATGTGATAAGGAGTAGAAACCATTTTGCCCCTTGAACTTTTGGCAAAAAATCATTTTGCTCCCTAAACTTTACGAGGCACTACTTTTGTAACACCCCAAATCCAACTTACGAATAAGCCAGACTAAAGTGTTGCAGAACTGTTAACCTCCATTACTGCTTACAGAATTTTTTTTTTATATTTACTATTACATCATAAATACCTTAATCATCTCTCATATACTAACTACTTTACAATATTTTCCCATATCAAATAATTCCCAATATCCAGTACATCCCAAACTAAATAAAACTAGAGGTTATACTAATGCTTGACTTCTAGGAGCGGACCAGAAATATGCTGCTATTCAATTTCTTCTATCTGCGAACCTGTGAGTTATAAAAATAACTTGCTGAGCAACTCCATGCTCAGTGGGCACAATATATAATACAGTATTTTTTTCAAAACCAGTTGACGAATTCATTTCATATTAATATTCAAATAATATTTATATTTAAAAGATGAACAAATAATAAAACACAAATCACAGTTCAAATGTAACACCCCAAATCCATCCTACGAATAGGACAAACTGAGGTGTCACATGCCGTCAACGACTGTTAACTTAACGATACTTAGATATATAAAACAAATAATTTACATAGCGTACCAAAAATATCTACTAACTATTTACATGTATTTACACTATTACAAAGTTCTAGTAATTATATGATAGTGGTACCACAACTTTAAAATTTCTATATAGATACATGCCAAAAACCAAAAGACATATTTCCTTTTCATGCATTACAACTTCCGGGACTTCGCTAAGCTACTGGTGTTCCATCTGCTCATCTACATGCGGACCTGTGAGTTAAGGAAATAACTCGCTGAGCAACTCCATGCTCAGTGGGTACAATATAGGGGTGTGCATCGGTCGGGTTCGGTTTAAACCGAACCGAACCCGACCAACTCGAAAACCGAAAATTTTTAATATTAACACCCGAACCAAACCCGAAAATCCGATTAAACCGAACCGAACTCGTCGGTTCGGTTCGGTCGGGTTGGTCGGTTTTCAACGAAAATACAAGGAAATTTGTCGATTTTTTTAGGTTCAACCCGAACTAACCCGAATTAATTTCTGATTTTTCCTAAAATGCAAAACCGAACCGAACCGAACAACCCG
>CATIWJ010131615.1:0-11513 GCA_949640765.1 Croton laevigatus | reverse complement strand
GTGTTTTTCCATTTGAAATTGATAATTGTTGTGGATTTTGGAGGTTGAATTTGATTTATTTTGCATGTTGGTTTGTTGTAGGTGGTGTTTATCAATTTGAAATTGGTAAATGTTGTGGATTTGGGAGGCTGTATTTTGCTTATTGGTGTTTTTCCATTTGAAATTGAAGAATGTGCTTGCTGCTTGCTTAGAAATTTTGATTGATTACGATTTTCGGTTTTAAACCGAACCGAACCGAAAATTTCGGTTCGGTTTAATTTCGGTTTCTACTTTATCGATTTGGTTTTCGGTTTCTTCTGCATCGGTTTGATTTATCCTTCAGTTCACTGTTTTCGGTTCGGTTCGATGAACCGAACCGAAAATGAACACCCTTACTTTTTAGTAGGGGTGCTCACGGAGAACTGAAATTCGGTTTCCAAACCGAACGAAACGGTTATCGGTGTATGAGATGAGAAAACCGATTATTTCGGTTCGGTATTCGGTTTTATAAGTTTTCGAACCGAACTGAACCGAATTTATATATATATAATAAAACCCTATTTAACTTATCATTTCTACGCCTCATCTTCTTCTTCATTTCCCATCCTCTCTCGCCGCCGCTCCACTCACAGCAACAACTCAGTCATCTTCTCGCCGGTCGCTGTCTCTAATCGACCAAGTCCTCTACGATTGCCTCTACCAAGGTATGTGTTCTTCCCCTTCTATTCTTCTCTCCTTTCTTCTTCTACGTCACTCGCCTATTTCCTTCTTCCAGTTTCTTTCTACCGAACGAAGAACAAGCTGTCGAACTTTCAAATCAAAAGCGAAGAGAAGATGAGAGGATGGAAGTTTAGATCCCGTTTCTTTCTTTTTCTTTTTAATTTGTAAAAATAATAGAAATTTTGTACTGTTGTGGCTTGTTATTTTTTTTATTTTGTTCAAATCCAGTCACTAGCTTTGTTATTTTGATTAAAGACCGAGCCTCGTCGGAATCTTCATCTGCAACATCAAAGTTCTTCTTTATCTTTTGGGTTATTAATTGAAATTTTAGGGTTCAGAGTTTGTAATTAAAAATTAGGGATTTATATTTTCTATTGTATTTATGATTTGATAATTGTTTTTGTTGTTGTTTGTTGTGTTATTATCTTGGGATTTTGCTGAAAGTTAAGTTAATGTTGTTAATCTCTGCATTTTTTGCTAATGAGGGTTTGTAGCTGTGATTTCAAAACTGGGTATGTTGAATTGAACTCAGGGAACTTTGTGAATTTAGATCGCCATAATTGTTAAGCAATGAAAATTCGGTTTTCACCTCACCGAATAATTCGGTTTGGTGCGTATTCGGTTTTCCTTGTCTAAATTCGGTTTTTGATTTTTCAAAATAAATTCGGTTTTTCAATCGGTTCGTTAAATTTGAACCGGACCGAATTTGTGCATCCCTACTTTTTAGTCAATTCAGGTTTTGTGATGTTTTCATATCTTTGAAATTTAGAACTGTTTAAGTTTCATGTCATTCTATCTATAAAATTTAACAAAAAATATATATTTAATTAACTTAAAAGTCAATGATTTTTTTTACCAAAAAATTTGGGGTGTATAAGACACTGCAGGAACTCTGACCCATCTTGAAAATTATCCTAAAAAATAAATCGATGTAAATACCAAATCATTATATTCTGAAGTTTTGTACTATCTTGTCCTGTTTTGAAAATGAAAATTCCTGATATATATATTCTCGATGTATATAGGAACAAAATCCTAAATAATTTTAAAACATAAAAGTCAGCCATAACGGATTAAACTGTATAATCATATTCCTCTTACCATTTTTAGTTTGACCAAACCTTGCAATCAATTAATCAAATTCTTATTCTACAGCAGTTCATAATGAATTCATAATCAATTAATTTTTTTAAAAAATTATGTTTTATAAATATTATTTAATTAATTTGAATTGTATAATTTATTTTATTTAGTAGACTATTCAATATTTTTTAAAAAATATAAATTTAAAAAATCATAATCAATTTTTTATCCTATCATTTTGTTTTATCTTTGGATCCGAAGTTCGTACTGTTTTATCTTGGAAAATGGGATGGGATGGAATGTGGCAACTTGATTATTGGGACAGGAAGGGAATGTAATTTTCGTGTCTTGAAAATTTGGGGCAAGATTGGAAATCAAGCAATTCCGTCCTGTACCGTTCCATGCTCACCCCTACCAAAAAAAATAAAATAAAATAAAATAAAAGATAAATTTACGCAAGTAATTTAAATAAAAAAGACTTCATTAAACCTATTTTTAGAGATCAATTGATTTGTTTCTGAAATAGTTGTGGAGATTAATATGCTAAAGTATACCCGAGGAGCTTTGACCAATCAATAGTTTTGTGTTGCTAGACAAGACGAATTGCATATGTTGTTGTGCTTTTAGACAAAACATCTTTGAGAATATGATTTTTAGAGACAGAAATAAGAAACCCTTCGATTTCGCAAAGCAAAACCATGCTTATTTAATGATGTTGTAGTTCTAGAGGTGGGGAAAGCAAAACCATGAATAATTGGCTTTAATCGAATATCGGTCCTGTGAAAAAAATCAAACTAGCAACAAATTGAGTGATTAACAAAGTGGAGTTTGGAATCGCTTGAGAAATTTGGAGCGATTCTATAAATTTTGGTGACTAACTATGAGGCTTTTTGATCGAAATGTTTGATTTCACTAAAAAAATTAGCAAGTCTTGGTCTTACAATCTTTTATTGTTGCGTGGTTTGATTTTTAAGTTACTGTTGTTTAATTCCATCCGAGAAGCAAAGTGGTGTTTAAGTCTTTCAATTGTCGGACTCACCACAATTGATTGTTTCCAATTGCAATCCTTTTTTTTTTTTAAAACAAATTTCTTCACCAAATTGGTAGGAAATGCCTCCTAACACCCAAAATTTTGGGCAGCATCTTTAAGACATCCAAATAAGTTCGTTTGTTGCACTATGATTGAAATGTGTTTTTCTCATACACTGATTAAACTAAAATTCATGAAACACAATTAAATAAAATTAGGACTAAAGTGCATATTCTTCATAGATTGAAAAACCAAAATGAAATTTTGTCCTTTTCCTTCAACTCCGAATTATAATTTTTCCAACCAAACTAACGGAGAAAAAATGAAGAAAATTGACAGAAGAACCCATGCTATAATTCTGCAAAAACATTAGAAACCTCGTTGTATTTTTGTGAAAAACTAGTAACCCAATCGTATATTAACATAGGAAAACCTGATCGTAATTCTCTCAATTTTAAAACAACCCCAAAAGTTAGGGCATGCACTGAAGGTTGGGCTTGAAAAGTTTGGGCCGAGATGAGATGGGTCACGGACCTGCGAAGCAAGAACTGGGAAACGTTCATCATTTATAATTTAAAGACAGTAGAAAGAAAGCACTCGCGAACCAATGCGCGGCAGTTTTTTGCGCTCGCAGTTCTACAATTTACGAACAAGTTTAATTAAAATTCTTTCTGTTTATCAGAATCACGGTTCACGAGTTCGTGCCTTTAGCAGTCTCAAGTTTGTAGGAGTGCTGATTAAGATGCATTTATCCAAACAACAGAGATACTGAAGTCATTTTTCCTGAAAATGGGAATAATCTACTAATATGAGCATAAACAGGCTAAATCTGAAATGGGTTCTTTTAGACTACATTCGTAGATGCAATAATCTGAAATCTTTCAAGATAATTCATGCACAGTTAGTTACTTCAGGCATTGCCTGCAATCACTTGGTCGTCAGCAGAGTTGTTGATTTCTTTGGAAAATCTGTCGATTTTGTTGATTACGCTTGTGGATTTTTGAAACAATGTGATTGGCGCGTAAGCTCATTCCCTTTTAATAGCTTAATTTCTAGCTATGCTGGCAGTAATAGGCCACGCACGGCAATTTTGGGTTACGTTCGTATTGTTAGAAATGGGTTTTTGCCTGATTCTTATACTTTCCCTGCAGTTCTGAAATCATGCGCAAATTTTCTGGGGATTAGAGAGGGGAGGCAGGTTCACGGGCTTGTTATTAAGATGGGTTTTGTCTGTGATCTCTATGTGCAAAACTCGCTTGTACATTTGTACGGTGTTTGTGGTGATTGTTGCGGCGCTTCCAAAGTGTTTGATGAGATGCTTGTGAGAGATGTGGTGTCTTGGACTAGCATTATTTCTGGGTATGCAAGAGCAGGGTTGTTTGATGCGACCGTGGCCATGTTTTTGAAGATGAACGTGAAACCAAATATGGCAACTTTTGCTACTGTGTTGGTTGCTTGTGGGAGAAACAGGAATCTGCATATGGGAAGAGGGATTCATGGATTGATATTTAAGCGTGCATTAGTGGTAAGTTTGGAGACCAGCAATGCGCTTATTGATATGTATGTAAAGTGTGAGTGTTTGAGTGAAGCTAACCGAATATTTTATGAGCTTCCAAAGAAAGATATTGTTTCTTGGACCAGTATTATAAGTGGATTGGTACAATGTAAACGCTCCAAGGAGTCACTAGAGTTGTTTTGCAGTATGCAGCAAAGCTCAGACATTGAGCCTGATGGTGTCATACTTACTAGCGTGCTTTCAGCTTGTGCCAATCTTGGTGCTCTTGATTATGGCCGATGGGTACATGAGTACATTGATAGGAGGGCTATCAAAAGGGATATTCACATTGGAACAGCTATGGTTGATATGTATGCGAAGTGTGGCTGCATAGAGATTGCTCTGCAGGTCTTCGTTGAAATGCCCTGTAAGAACATCTTTACATGGAATGCCTTGCTAAATGGATTGGCAATGCATGGTCGTGGGCGTGAGGTGCTGAAACTTTTTAAGGAAATGGTAAAGGCGGGCATGATGCCAAACGAGGTAACATTTCTAGCGATTTTGACAGCTTGTTCCCACTCTGGCTTGGTACATGAAGGGCGTCAATACTTTAATCAGATGACAAGTCAACAATATAATATTTGTCCAAGGTTAGAACACTATGGATGCATGATTGATTTGCTTTGCAGGTCTGGACTCTTGGATGAGGCTTTGTTGCTCACAGAAACTATGCCTATGGCCCCTGATGTGCCTATATTGGGAGCTATTCTTAGTGCTTGCAAGGCCAAAGGAATTCTAAAACTCCCTGAGCATATAATAGACCATGTCATAGAACTTGAGCCTCTAGATAGTGGGCTTTATGTGCTCCTCTCTAATATTTATGCTTCTAACAAGAGATGGACTGACATGGCCAGAATAAGGAAATTGATGCTTGAGAAAGGAATTAAAAAGCTCCCCGGGGCAAGTGTAGTAGAGGTAGATGAGAAGATTCCTGAATTTTCCGTTGAGGATGTTAAGACATTGTTTCATTTAGTTTTTGACTAATCAGAATCAATTTGAGATATTGGCCTGTAATGGGACAATAGGAGATGTGTGCTTAAATTATAGAGTGCAGTGCAGCTGTTGGGAGATGCGTGGCTTGGTTACTGATGGGAGTACGCATATGTATCTGTCCTATAAATAGGTGTGTCTCCCATTCCTAATTTCACGAAATTTCCAGAACTCCACTCATAAGAGAGTTCTTAAAATGATTGATCAAGAGGAAGGGAAGTTCCTAGTGCTGTTATTAAATTAATTAACTAACATTTATTGTTCTACATCAAGAAATTGAAGATGAAGGAAAAACAGGTTCTTGTTTAACCAAAATCATTAATTTAATTGCGTTATATGTGAGATGCTGGACTGAGTTCTTTTTTTTAGGTTCTAACAGAGAATTCTATTCATTCTTGAAAATGAATATGTTTATATATGCTGAAGTTACTCACCTACAATATTTTCCTTGAAGAGCATGATACGGGCACATTGTTGGCATCATTAAACATAATTCTTGTAAGCACTCTTCTTTTTACACAATTTTAGGTCCACACTAGATGCTATATTATTTTTCCTTCTTGAACAATTCGCTATTTGAATTGCTTTTTGGGACAATTGTTTTGGGGCTGTTAATGTTTTTAGTTTTGGAAGTAGGGTGACAATGAATACTTTATATTTCTAATAATTAATGTAATATTCAAATAGCAAGATATTTTTTATTAGCATCACAACTTTAACGATACTTGTTTGATTATTCAGTGTTCATTGTTCCTTTTCAATGGAACTGTATATGTCCTTTCCTTGTTTTTATCATGCCCATATATTTTCCAGTACTAGATGATTGAATGAAATGAACTAGTCTAAATGACCACTCTCTTTCTTGTACGTTTCTTATGTCATTGTCTGTTGTCTACATAACTATATTGGGTTGGCAATAAATCAATGGAGACCAAGATGAAAGAAAATAACTGAAATTGTAGATTTGAGGTATATATGGAAGCTAAATTGGGAAACATGGTTGCCTGCATAAAGTCCCAATTTCCAAATAGTAGAACAAATCTAATTAGATTATCTTATTACATTGAGGTATCTGATTAATTTTTGTTTATTGCCTAAAAATCTAATTACATTATCTCAAGCATTTTGAAAAGTCAATAACAAAAACTTGTTGATACTTTACCTTTGTAAATGGAGGATTTGTGAGGTAACATTTTAAAAATAATCAAACAGCTTGCTGCAAATGCTAGTATCTTGCAAAATATTTTTGAATGGACAATGTCACATCAAAATTGAGTTTCTCAAGACATGCATTATTGATTTATTTGGTGATAATGTAATCTGAGGTGAAGTGAGTTATTGGTGGCATGGTTACTCTTTCTACTATAGATATAACTTATTAGTTTATCTTTGATTTGCCTAAAGCCTTTTGATGAGCCTTTATAATACGAGTTAATTTGAAATAGAAAGGTACCAGCAGTAAGTTCGCCGCGGGGTGGGGAAGGGGAAGTTGGGTGTAATGATAATCCAAACCATTACCTATGATAATGGTGGAGTGTTGCTTGCCTTACATTCTGGTGGAAAGATTGGAGTCAATATCATCGGCCTGGCAACAGCTGTTTGTAACTTCCTGTCATTGCACTAGACTGAAATTCCTGCCTTATGCTAGCATACTGGTTCATGATTGTAGGATTTTAGCACTACCAAATATTGGAACAGCAGTAAAGTCTTAGTTAATTGATTGAAAGAAAAATTATAGTTTCAGTAAATGGTATGTGTTGTTTACTGTAATCCTTTTGGAACCATTGAAGTTTTTTGCGGAACTGTTAAACTAACACAAAACATGAAGTTTTTAATTTGTGCTCAATGAATATTTCTATCAGAATACAATGGAAAATCAAACAGATGAGAGTTTTAAGTGACCAGCTGGCCAGAAAGTGTCTTCAAGTTTCTTGGTATAATATACTAGATTACACTTCCCATCAATGTAACTTGCTAAAGTTCTTTTTGCAGAAGTGTGTGCTAAGATCAGTGTTAATTTACACTGAACATCATGAATGAAATGGAAGTTTTTAAATTTATAATATCAAAGAACAACTGGTCTTACCTCTCTTTTCATTTTGCATTTTATGTATATGATAATTCCATGATCTAAAATAAACGAATAATTTCGCTTTAAACTTCAATTGTTTTTTGATTCAGAGCTGTGTATCTCCACTTTGCCTTCTCCACAAAGTCTGCATCCAGGAACTGAGCAATGAAAGCCCAAAGCCTATAGGTGTCCTCAAAATTGGCCAGGAACCCAAGTGCAACCGTAACAACAGTAATTCCTAGATTTTCCTTTTCTTTTCTCTTGCTCGTTAATGTCCCCTTCACCTGACTTGTTCTCCTCTCAAGAACTGTTGCCTTTTCTTCTTCATACTTATCTGGGAATGAGATATTTTGTAAGAATCCATAGCTAAGTGATATGTTGCTCCGATCAGCAAGCTTTTGCACGAGAGGAGCCTCAACCTTCTCTCCTTTCCAATCAAACACATTAAATGCCAATGCAGGTCCACGATCAAATTTTATCTTGGGCCCATATATTCTAATAACTGGAATTTCCTCTGTGTTTGGATGCTTTAGCTTCATTAAAGCATTCAACAGCCAATTTATCAGGCACCTTCCTCTGTTACTGATCTGAGTCAGTCCTAGCAAGTCTACTTGATCCAGTCCCCTGCATTCTATCTCCACGATCCCTTTTGTGCTGGCTTTTGCAGTTTCTTGGAGTGCTTTAACAGGCTTTGCTAATTCCGTAATCTCTGAAGTTTCAGATTCCTGCTGTCTTGTGGCTGTTCCTCTAGTTTGAAATTCAGAGGTTGGAGTTTCTGATACTTCCTGTTCTGTAATTGTTCTTGAAGTTTCAGGCTCAGAGTTTTGTGAAACTGTATGTTCTGTTGTTGTTACAACAGTTTGGGACTCAGAGGTTTCCCCTTGTTCCAATTTCTCTGGGCGCATTTTTGGAATGGGTATTGGACCTGAAAAAGAATTTGATGTGTCTAACTCATCTTCTTCTAAGACATATTTAGTTATCTGTTCTAGTTCCGTATCATTACCGGAAGATTCATCTAGGAACCAGAATAACTTGCTTGCTGGGATGAGACTAATCATTCCCGCACCAGTGGAATCTTCCAAGAGTGGAACAGTAGATCTTTTTACAAAGAGGCATCCAAACCCAGAGGGGTTTTCCCCAAAAATCTTGTAGAATGAACAAATGAGGAAATCTGGACGAATGAGGGAGAGACCAAAGCTGTCCATGTCCTTTGGTCCTAATGCACAAGCATCAATCAAGATATGCCAACCATTCTCCTGAGCTATACTCATCCATATATAAGGATATCTGGCGCCAGTCACCCTAGAATGAAGTGGGAATACAAACAATCCCCTCTTCTTCTTCTTTTTCCTTTTTCTCATAATCATCTTCCTCAAATTTGCTGAATTAATCCTCAGCCCAGGCCACGTGAACTCTGCTGACGTGACTTTGGCCCCTTTCTTCTCAGAACAATTGACCATGCTTTGCACTGCCTCGCTCTCATAGTCATAAACAGTAAGGAGCTTTTGACTTGAGCGGAAAGGGTAAGATTCTGCTACTAGTTTGAAAGCAGATGTTCTATTTGCAGTGAAAACCATGCAATAATCATTTTCTGATATATTCATAAAGCTCATGATCCGTTTCTTTATTTCAGATTCTAATTCTGATTCTTGGCCACCGTGAAGTAGTTGTGTTTTAAGATTCCCTGTTTTGTAGGACACACTGAAGAAGGGAAAATGCGAAATTTGAGGAGGCGAATGATGTGTCGGAGAAGAAGAAGGTACGAGCTGTTTTCTCGAGTCATGTTTTTGTAGCTGGGCATAAGAGAAAAGGCCTATGCCAATGTAATCAAGGCAGGTATGATGGGAGACTGAGAGATGATAATATTCTTGTTCCCGAATCTGGTCAACCTGACAGGCTTCAGAGTATTGTGGGTAAGTTTTGGAAAATTCAACAAATGATTCCAACAAAGATGGGAGAGACTCAGGATTTGTAAATTGTGTATTTGGGAAGATAGAAGCAGTAGCTGCCTTAGCAAAGTTCCGGCGACTCGCCGACACCGTGCTTCTGGTCTTGCCAATTTTGTTCTGCTGCTGAGGACAGCCTAGGAGGAGAGGACTTGGACAGCAGCCATTAAGGCAAACCTGGGAAGCTTCTTTGAGGCAAGGTGACTGCATTCTTTTCTTTTTTGTTTTTTCCTCTGCTATCTCCTAATCTGCGTTGATATTTTATGGTTGGTTTCTCTTTTTCTTTTAAATCAGATATTATAATGGTTTAGCAGCATTTATGATTTTAGTTATTATCATGATGATCATCTTTTTGTAGTTGTGTAGGAACATATTTACTTTGTTTTTTTAAACCTGATGGGGACAGGGTGCCTTCCAGGCTCCACAGGAAGGTGTTGAACTGGTCAGACACTATCTAGTTGATTGTGTCTTAAATTTCTTACAAATTTGACCTTCTTCTGTAATATGGTCCCTCACTACAAACATCTTCTAGGTGAAAATATCAATTATTTAATGAAATTAAGTAATTTTTTCAACTGTAAATCAATCTTCAATCGCATTTGATCATTCACAAAGTACATTACCCCAGTCATTACCTACAGTAAGCCTTTCCTCGAGCGTAAAACATCAATTTATTTTATTTTCTCGGGTCGTACAATGCTTTTAGTGTACATACATGATGATCTTTAGCAATGTTTAGAAAGTCGTAAACACAATCTATCCGCAATTACGTTGTATGAATTTCTTTGTTAGTTCACCGGACATTTCCTCGATAATCTAACCAGTTTTGTTTGAATGGTAGGTGGAGTGGAGGTCAGGTCTCCGCTCTCCAAGGCAACAAATGTGAGTGGAAGACAAAGCTAAGCTTTATGTTGGCCAGCGCCAGAAAGCTTCAGCATTATGCTTTGAAATTTCCTTAAGGTTTAAGGCTTTGCTTTGTAAGGAATTATCAAAGTCCCCACTTCAGCGCATGGTGAGTCATATCCGCTTATTGTGCGCCAAGTGTTGGTCCAATGATTACCAAGTAAGTTTAATGTATTAATTGGTCCAAATTCTTTATCTTTTTTTTTTTTCAATAATGGTTTTATGCTTGTTTTATATACAAAACTTGAAATGGACAGTCCAAATTTTCGATATCAACTAAAAAACAAATTTAATGTTGTGTTATGGTCTGTATTTTATTGTATGCTTTTAATTTTTCTTTTGACTTAGTGAATTAAGGCCAAAAACATGATTTTAGGTACCTTAATAGAGCCCCTTGTGTTTCAACATTTTGTTGGTCTTTTTCAAAATAAAAAAGCAAAAGTCAGAAAGCCATAATCGAAGGGGAAACTTTAGCGTACAGTATTGAATTATAATCATTATTTTCCCATCTTGTCAATTTGAATTAAAAAGCCGAAGTACAGCTATTGTAATAGTTTAGAAGTTTATAAATTCAAAAGGGTCGTCTAATGGTAAAGTATATCTTTTCTGGTTCTATTAATATAGAAAAATGGGTATGGAATCGACAGAAATATAAAAAATATGTATTATGCCATCTAGGGAAAGGAAATCGAGTAATTTCCTCTTAAAATTTTTAACTTTGAAAGTCTCGATAGATACTATCGAGAAGCAAATGTTCTAAATAAATAAATGGAGCTACTTCTTTAAAAACACCGCAGAGTATAATCAAATTTTTGAAAATATTTGAAATATCAAGAAAAGACAATCTATTTTGTTACTTATTCAAATAAAGTCTTCTGATTATTAAGATTAAAATTAACAGAATTTTTTTTTTTCGGAGTTCAAAGAAAAGAAATATGAAATTGAAAGAAAAAGAGAGATCTGAGATTTCTCCAAATTTTCCAAGTAAAGTAGAGTATCTATGTAAAAAATATATATATATATTTTAGAAGTTTATAGTAGTAGTAAATGTCATAGACTCTGTTAAATAGAGAAAATAGCACATTTAGAGATTAAAGTACTTGTTACTCTTTTATTTAATTAATTTAAGAATTAAAGAAATCAAAACTGAAGAAACGTGTTTTCTTCTTCGTTTTCTTTTCCTTCTTCAAGATCCACCCCTCTCTCTATCTATCTATCTTTCTCTTCTTCTACTTA
>CATIWJ010131581.1:0-44289 GCA_949640765.1 Croton laevigatus | reverse complement strand
CATCTCTTGTAGAAACTGCGGTTAAGGTATTTGCTGCTTGCGTAAAAGATTTTGTTCATTGTAAGTAAATGTCATACAAAAATTAGCCTCGTATTACTCTTTAGTAATGATCCCTATTAAGTTCATAGTAGGAATTTTCTTTGGATAATAACATTAGGTGTGTGAGAATTTGTATCAAATAACACCTGATTTCCTGCAAACTATCTCAGTAAGCCACTTTACTGCAGCCATGATGCAATTGATGTGATATTTTTGAAAAATTATTGGAGGTCAGATGGGTTGGATATAATTCCAGACTTAGAATGAAATGCAGGTTGTGGTATCTTTTCAACCTTGGGGTAAATGCTACAAATTTATTAACTGATAATCATTGCTGTCACATATACATGCATTCATATGTTATATGATCTTAGCTACTACTACTACAAAATAGAACAGCAGAGTGACCAATATTTACTTCTTGTATACTATGTTGTACTCGTAACAGGAAGGATTCTGGTACCACCATGCTGAACCAAGTTACCTCATGCTTGTTTGCTGGATTCCTGATACTCCAAATACAATCCCTCCTAATGCTTCACATAGAGTTGGTGTTGGTGCTATAGTCTTGAATGATAAAAAAGAGGTATTCTGTTATATTACCTAAACCTCTCTTGCTTTTTCTGCTTCCTGTGATAATATCTTGCTTTTATTTTAGATTTACTGGATATGTGAATTTACTGCTATCATTCTTCTCCTCTAAAATTTGAATCTTCTTATTTGACTGTAGGTCTTAGTTGACTTAATTTCCTCTATCATCTATTTGTCGTCTAACTCAAATGAAGGAATCTTTTATTTTTTTTGAATGGCAAGAACAAATTATTATTAATGATAAAGAGTTATTACAAATTTCGAGAAAACTATTGAACAAATTGACACAGAATTCTCCCATTCATAGAAATAAAAAGGAGAATCAAAACCAACATCAACAAAACCAACAGAAGAAATGAAACATACAAAATTAAAAGAAGGAATCTTTATGTTGTGTATTTCTGGGGTTGGAATTTTTTTTCTGGGTTCTTCTATATAAATTCTTGCAAGTGTGCAAAGCTTTTGCGTTTTTTCCTCCTTTCCATATCAACTATAGATTGTGAAGAATCAGTTTAATCTCTGAGGATTCATTTGTGAATCCAGTTAGAGTCAAAAGATTCTAATTCAGTTATTACACTCTAATTCAATTATCACACTCTCAATGACTCATCAAGAAAAGTTTCCCTTATTTGGCTATTCCAGTATTTAGCGATATCAATACATAATATTTTGATATGAAAACTGAATCACAAAGGGGTCATTGTTGTCGGGGCATCTGAATCTGAATGGTTATTAATTTCTACAGTAACACACACACAAACATATTTGAAAGTCTTGAATGTGAAATACGTTTGGTTATTTGTTAGATACTGGTTGTCCGGGAAAAGAGTGGCAATTTTCGAGGGACTGATGCGTGGAAAATCCCCACTGGAGTTGTTGATGAGGTATATATTCTTACAACGAGTTACTTATTGTTTTACAAAGCAATTCACTTTGTTAACTTCTTTTGTGAACTTTTCAACATATAGGGTGAGAATATCTTTGAGGCAGTTGTGAGAGAAGTAAAAGAAGAGACAGGGGTAAGTCACAAATGTATACTGATAGGCCGATAGATTCTCAATATTTCTGAAGACTACATTATTTTTTTTTATCAGATTGACACAGAGTTTCTGGAGATTCTAGCATTCAGGTAAGATACTGGCTGTTTATCCTTGCTCTACATTGATGCTATATAGTAGTTTACCTACTAAGCTGTAGACAGAGACAGGTTGTATGGTCACAAATGTGGTCAAATAGAGACTATTAATTTGTTTCCATTTTTCTTTCTTTTGATGATCATTGATAGAACTGGGTTAGCCTGACACCACCATTGCATCCATCCAATGTATACTTTTGCATGATGGCCAACCCAATAATTTTTTCTCTAAAATTATGTGGATTCATGGGGAAGTCAACCTTGTTGTAGATAATGTAGGGAATGAATCATGCTTAGGGGTAAAAAGTAGGAAGAAACAATTATCTGGGAAGATAAAATGAAATAATTAACTCTTGAACAATTTTAAAGTTCAGTCCCTTACAGTTATATGATAAATGAAAACCAAATGCCTACCTTCTACAAAATACAGAGTATATAAACTGTTGCATCCCCATTTTTGTTTGATGCATCGAAAGCTTACACATGTATATATGTGCTCATTATGTAACATAAAAAAGTACATATATAATTCAAGTCCATGAACTTACATCTTCATCCGGACAGATCATTTAATGAATTCAAACTGCTGTGTAATTCTGTCTGGTGTAAATTAATGGGGCACGTCTCTTTCTTCCCTTTCCAGAATCGCTTTAATGAACGTGGACATTCCCCTCCTTTAGTTTTTTATTCCTTCTGTCACTCGTTTAACAAATTTTGTTGACTTCAATAAGTTTGATGGTTTCATGCATTCTCACACTTTCGTGGCCCTAAACTACAGGCAAATCCATAAATCATTCTTTAGCAAGTCTGATTTATTCTTCGTATGCATGCTGCGGCCCCTATCTTTTGACATTCAGATGCAAGAGCTAGAGATTGAGGACGCCAAGGTAATTCCATGCAATAGCAAGGCATTAGCTCATAAGTGATTCAGTCTTTCTTTTCCCTTTAAACAGTAATGTTGCTGGTATTTAGTGATTTCCTAAGTTCACCTTTTCTCAACCAAAATCTATATTTGCATTATTTCTAAGGTAATCTGTTGGAAGTGTTACTGTTTCTCTTATTAAAGATTTTTGCTTGGAGGAATGATAGGGAATATGATAACTGATTGGAGTTTAAATTTTTGGCATAGTGGATGCCGTTTGAAGAATATACAGCAGAACCCACTGCCCAGAAGCATGAACTTTTCCAGTTTGTAGCTGACTTGTGCTTGGCCAAGGTAGAGAAAGATTATTCTGGATTTTCTTGTCTTCCTATAACTTTCAGAGGCGACAAACAATTCTTGTATGCAAGCATCCGAGATAAGCAGCAGTTAAAATTCTGTGATTACCACTAGGAAACGCTTTTCACGCGTTTGTGTAACTTATGTTATTTCATACACCAATGAGAGAGAGAGCAATAACTGCTTAGGTTACTTACTACTTAATGAACGGCATACATACATGCATATCCATATTTCCATACCATTCAGGATTGCACAAAAGGACAGTGTATCGCATCACATTCAAATTCAATGCACGTGATTCATCATTTGGATTAGAGCAGCAAATACCAAATCGGTTAAGGTTGTAGAGCAACATGACAGGTGGTCTGCCATGTGGCACAATAGCCGAAATGCACAACAAACTTACAAAATATGCTAACCTCATTAGAGACCCTCTTCGCTACTGAAATATGCAAAACCAAATTAGATTAGATTATATAGCTTATTGTCTTGAAATTGAAATCCTCTATTGAGGTTTCTGCAACTCCCTAATTATATTTCTACTTCCCTATTAAATTTAATTGAGTTTGGTCTTCAAAGAGAAATATGATTCTAAAAAATGTAGCTTTCCTTGTATCACTCTGGCTTTCAGTCTTTGAGTATGCTGAATTGAGAAAAATTTCGAGTGATGTTTTTTCTTCATCACAAAAACATTGTCAAACTCCATGCCAACCTCTTGTTCCGCCACCCCCACCATTTCCCGGCTATCCAATATATGGAGCAGCGCCGCCGCCACCACCACAGCCAATTCCAGGATATCCTTTCTATGGAACTCCTCCACCTCAAGTCAACTGCACACAAAATCCAACTCAGTGGTGTCCTTATTCCCCTCCGTATGCTCTTCCTTATTCCCCTCCAAATCCTTACGGATATCAACCCGTCGGCAATTCTGCTTCCCTTTCACCTTTTGATTTAATTTCGGCTATGCCTATGTTTATGCTAGTTTCCATTGTTGTTCTGTTATAGGTTCATTTACTGTTTTTTCTACGGGTTTCATACTATAATCTGTAATAAGGCCTTTACCTGAGGCACTATTTGTATACCTGTTTTTTCTTTGTGTTTCACATATGAAACTAGTATTTTGGAATTAGCTCGTGAAGTACATGTTTGAGTGTCTGATTTTGATCTGTAAGTTGGTGGTGGACGGGAAAATTGCTTTGTCTCAATATTCTCTCTTATACTTCTATTTTAGAGTGTGTAGTGATCGTCGAGATGTGATATTAAACAAGTGAGACTCGACAAGAAAAAAAAAGGCTTGCCACTTTGGCTCTTTTTAATTTCTACTGCATTTAGAATAAAAACAAAGATTTACATAGGACTCATCTAGAACACCTTATAAAGAAATTATAATTTGGTATTAATTTTATACGAGCCAAAAGATAATAAAATCACCATTGAATAAATTGATACATCATGCTCTTGCTTCATACTCCAAAGATTAACATCTCATCAAGAAAACTAAAAATTGCGCACAAAATAGTTTTTACTTTATATAACTATGCCAAAATCTTGCTGGTTGGTGACAATGATAGTGTGCATCAATAGCTCTACAGCATCTAACACAAAAATACAAATCACAATCCTCTGAAAATCCCTTTGTATACTTCAAAGAAAGGAGAAAAAAAAAACCACATCCTGAATGAGTAATAAATTGGCCCATTAAGGGCCTCACTTATTCCCCATAAACTACATAAAAAATAGAAAATCAATCAAGACAACTTATATTATACCATCAAAAGCCCTAAACACAAACCCCAAATGAGGGCAACAACTCTTCCTCCATCCAATCTAACACCAGCATTATCGTCTGCTGTTTGATCTGCTGGATCACCGTCAGCTGGTGCATCTGCTGGTGAGTCTGATGGTGCTGCAGAAGACAAGTCTTTGCTAGACTTGGGTGCATCTGCCGCAGCCTTTTCGGGGGCAGGAGCAGGTGCAGGGGTTGGTGCTCCTGCTTTAATCAACTCCTTCGGCAACAACACCATGTCGATTGTATATATAGCAAGTGGTTGCTCATCTATCAAAGTCCCAACTATTTTAGCTGTGGTGCTTCTTGTCTTCAATGTCACTTCCTCTCCGTCATTTTGAACTGTAAAATCGAACTTGTTTGCTCCATCAGTAGCCAGAGTGTTCATGAGACCATTGTTGGATTTCAACATGGATAATGATTCATACACAGGCACACCAAAGAATTCGAGAAATGATGTTTTGCCTGCTGCTGTTAAGTTCTTGAACTTTGGTAGAAATGCTTTGAATGGATCATCCAGAGGACAGAACACTGTTAATCCTCCATCAATATTGTCCTGAAACCCATAAAAACATTCAAAATTCATAACATTTTTCAATTTTACTATAAATTTCTTCCAACAACCCCAAAACCATTTCAACTTAGTTCATGAAATGAAGTAATGTCATCTTCTCTTAACACAAATATAATGAGAACATTCCTCAGCATGCTTAATTTACAAGTTTAGCAAATTCTAAAGAAGAAAAGATCTAAACTTTTCTTTGCTAATTACCGATTCTGAGAAACATATCATATAAAAAATGTAGAATTTTATATCCACAATCAAATTGAAGCACTAATTTAATCATCCAATGCTCAATTAGATTAATTATTTACCTGATATGTTTTTGAAGCTTCGGGATTTGCTAGCAGAGTATCAGCAAAAACTTTACACCCATGAGCTGACATTATATCAGTCAAGTTCATCTGGCTGGGTGCCGGTGTCGGAGCCTCCGCCACGGAAGACGGCAAAATCTTACTGATCTGTATAATCGAAATGTTGTAAGGAACTTCCTCTACAGATTTCACAAAGTACACATCAAGCTTCCCTTGGTTATCCTCCGGTCCAAATGCTACCTTCCCTCCCTTCATATCAGTTATATTAACAAACCCGGCAGATCCCGGCGCGGATCCCGTGGCCTGAAACATGGTGGCGGCCAGAGCTGTGCCGTTGGTTATCTGGTGGAGCTTTCTGGCGCCAAAATAGTCCAAAAGGACATGGAGGGAGAGAATGTTCTTGATGGTGTAAATGGAAGGGTGTTGGGAGAGAAGGTCTGACATGGCAGTGTTGTCGACAGCACACACGGTGATGGTAGTGCGGCGGTTAATCTCGCCGGCCAGGTGGGTTATGGTTAAGTAATGGTTGAAGGTGGATAAAGAAGGGTGCTTGGCGAGAAGGCGCGTGACGTTGTGAGCGTAGGTGAAGGTGGCGGCGGAGGAGAGTAGTAGCAGCAGCAGCGAAAGGACTGTCTGAAGCCGCATTGTGGCGGTTCTGTTTTAGAATAGAGTGGCAAAAAGAAGAAGCAGACAGTGATTGAGAGGTGTAAGAGCGAGCGAGTCAAGTCTGGAGATTTGGAGGTGCATAGAGATCTTAAATGTGAGAGATTTATGCAAATGGGCTTGAATTTTGTTTAATTTACAGATTCGACCCATTTTATTTGTATCATTTGCTTAATTTCATTTCATTACATTTATTTTATTTAACCATCCATTTCCGAGCACAGCACAAAATTACGAGGGCTGATTAATTTGAATTTCATTTTATTTATTTATTAGCCTGCCAAATGTTGATTTACTGACAGTACATTAGGTTTGAATTAAACGAAACTAATATAATGAAATAAAAATTATTTATTTTAAAAAAGTTAAATTCAACTGAATGAATTATAAGGTAAGATATTCCTTATTTTAAATAAATCAAATGTGTTGTACATTATTGAAAAAACATAGTTTTCTTAATGGCATGATGATGGAATTATCCATTAATAAGTGGGTTTTAGAGGAAAATTAAGGGTGTAATAATGAAAAGAGCATGAAACCTTTAGAATAAATTATTGAATCAAAGCCCTTTTTGGTAACCATAAACTAATTTACCTTTTGCCGTGTTATTATTATTATGTCTATGTCTGTTGGCTTCTTTCTTTGTCTATTTTATAATTTTTTTTTTAAAAAAAAAAAATGGGAAGTGGTTGTTTTGACTGTAAATTTGGGAGGCCGCACGCTGCTGCGTGTGAGCATGTGTTATGAGGCACATGCTTAATTGTTTATACAACGACGGGGGATTAACTTCTCAGTACCAAATTATATGTATTCTTCAGTCTTTAAGCCTAATATTCAGTAGACAAGTGATTTAAAATATTTGCAGCCTTCAATGTATACAAATATTAAATATTTAACTGTTAAAAACTGTTCAGTTCCAAATTTAATTTACGTGGAACGCATAATAATATACCACTAGTTTTTTTTTATTTTATTTTAGTATTTTATACTAACTGACCGTAAATAAGACAAAAACAAAATTTTGTGCAATTGCATTTTTATAATCTGTCAATAAATTCTGGTTTAATTTTGTTTGTATCAAAATCTAAAATCAACTTACAGTTTATAGACATGATATAATAAAAATAAATTAAATTATTTTACTTTGACTAATATAATTATTTTTTATTGGTCATAGGGCCTTTCACGGAAGATCATAGAATGTAGAGCGGTTGGGTTACTATGTCACATTCTATTTTTTAATATATGTATAAAACATGGTAGTACGATTAAATCTCTTAATAAGAATGAAAAGTCAAGTATTCAAAGTTAATTTGAAAAAGTTAAATATTATGCAAAAAGCAAAGACATTAGCATTATACCAATTTTAGAAAAGAAATTTTAAATACTATAAAATATGAAAATTGTAGCTTAAGTTTAATATAAATTTGAGAATAAGTTTGGACATAAAGTGTACACATAGGGAGTTATACTCATTTTAGCAAAACCCGCATACTGGTTGATTCCAAGCCGGAGATGAAATTTCATCTCAATTGGAATCATCTTAATTGAAGCTTTACGGACTGAGTTAGAAGCCAAATAGTGAGCAGTGTACATACTGCCTTTTGACAAACAGCATGTCCGGATTAGAAATTTTGTTAAAAATTATATATAGCTTGAAGTTCTCTGAAATTTTAGTATAAAGTAACCTGGATGTCTAGTTTTAGTAGGCACAAGAACTTTTAAATTTAGAGAAGTAAATGAGGAAATGTCAAGAAAGAAAGATAGCAACGTCAAGGACGGATACCAAAAGGACCTAAATGAAGTTTGTAAATATTTATGGATTAATTCGTAATTTTTCATATTAAATTGCGGTATTCCAAATGTGAATAAATAAAATTGGCGATTATTTTCGAATGACTAAAAAATGAGATTTAAGATACTAAATTTTTCCTTGGAGCACCCGGTAAGGAAATTAAACGGAAGATCTTTCAGAAGAGCGTTTCATAAATTTTACCGAAAGTGATTATTTTAGCACCTAACGAAAAGTTACGGAATGAATTAAATAAATTTGAAATGACCATTTAATTTTACCGTTGGGCACTGTATTATAAAATAAAAGCAAGAGCTGTCGAAAAGTTAAATTACGTAAAGATTGGTTTAATAATTAAGAAATTAAAAAAATAATAAAATTATATACATATGTGTGGGGGGGGGGGGGGGACTTTGGAATCTTTAAATTATAGGAGAGATTATCAAATTTTTCATAAAATTTTATTATAAAATATGGATACAACATATGTAACACTTTTATAGATATATTTCGATAAATCTATAAAAAGTGCTATAAATCACAGATTAACATTTATTTGGTGTTTATATAGCTTATAATATCACTTCAATATGTTAATGACCTCTTTTATATTAAGAAAAAAAAAATGGAAAGGAGCGTAGGATGGTATATTATTAGTGGCACAAAGGCCAAAAGTGGATAATAAAATAAACAGATAAATGGAGGGGGAAAAGAAGAAAATAGGAAGTGCAGTGTGGAAAAGAAAGAATAAAGGGTGGAGTTAGGAAGGAGAAGAAGAAACATATCACGTGCGTTCACTTCATCGCAAATTAAGGTACTAAACTTGCCATCATCGTATCATAACAACTAAGATCTCTTATCCTTTCGTTTTTACAGCGCATCATCACACACACTGGAAAAAGAAATATAGGCACCAATCATTAGCTGTCTAATTGTTGACCATCCATCACTCACCAATCCATAACTTGCAGTTCAGGTTTGGGTATTCCTGTAATTTTGTATGAATTAAAAGGATAAATATGTAAGAAAAAGAGGAACCCAAGCTCCTCGTGGTGTTTTCAGTTTAAAAAGAAGAGTGGGTCCTAAAGCTAACACAACGTCCCTATGTAAACAATGGCGATCTCAGTCAAACAACCGTGAGAATGCCACGTGGATTAACAGAGTCCTCCACCGACAATTTTCGGCAGTTGCTGTGTTTTGACGGTTACGATTCTCCTCAACATTTATTAATTTATGAAGGGAGATCCAGTTCCCGTAACTAGCCTGTGAATACCGGCACATAGAGAGTTTCACAGAATTAGTTGATTTAACTATTTACAAAACCTGAATAATATACTAGTATGGTAATCACTCTTCTTCTGTGCACTAAATAAATGCTTCCATCTCTAATACAACATGAAATTAGTATTGTACACATGACACATAAACAAATAGAAATTTTTTTTTAAAAAAAGCTCTCCAATGCTAATGTCCATTTAGAATGTCAAGTTTACGTGGAATTGATATTGTCAAGGTCAATTTCTAGTTCTAAAAAACCTTATTCACAATGTCTACATTTAATGTTGTATAGTGATTGGTCAAAAATTAAATTTTAATTCTAAGAAAGAAGAAAAAAATAAAATAAAATTGTTGCATTGGAGATGAAAATTTTAAAGTGTGTGTGTGTTCATAGATATTTGTTCATATTTCTTCTCACACTTTCTAATATGTATGACACATAAGCTAATAGAAAGTGTTGCATTGGAAATGCGATAATAGTATGGTAGGTAGAAATTGAACTTGAAACCCTTATATCCTACAATCTCCATAAAAAATAGATCGACTCCACACCCTAATTGGCCGACAAATTTGTCATTAAGATTAAAACTATTTATAAAATTGGTTTATTCTTGATGCACTTGGTTTGATCTCATCGTCACCGTCTTCTCCACACAAAATAACATTTGTTATGTTGCTTCCTATAAATAATTTATTAAGCTATTTCTGGATAAAATTCTACTTTTAATATAAAAAATAGACAGTGGACTGAATTTAAATTGCAAATTAATATTGGCACGGCATTTCCTAAACACATTCACGTTAAGAATTTAAGATATTAGGGAAAATTATATGAATCAGAAATGAGAAATATTAGGTCTGAAAAAAAAAGGGTTATTAATTATGATGTCACACCTGGTATTTTCATTTCTTCATGCAGCCAACTGAAGATGGGCTACTAGTACATAAAAGCTAAAATCAAGAAGGAAATAATGACTTCACGAAAGTCAATTAAAAATTATGTGTATCCTATTCCTGTATTTGAATTTTTAAACTCTTACTTTGACAATGAAATCATATGCATATGTGATGGTGAGCTGTACTTTATTTAGCATAGATTTTGATTAGCAAATGGGAATTAGGTAGGCGTAATTGTAGGCCAAAATTAGATGTGGTTGGTTTTGTTTTTGACACAAATATATGTTTTTGCCAATTGGTTATGAATGATGTTGATTTGTGAAATTATAGGCATTCTTGATTAGTGAACAAAAGGGTATGCTTTGTCTTATTAAGATAGGAAATGAAACGCAATAATACATGGGTGATGTATCAATTTATATTGGAGATTTTGTGGGATGCAAATAAAAATTTGAAGTGGGTGGGTAGGTGTTAGCATCCATAAATACTAATGTATTGGAATATGGAAGGTTCCCCTTTTAATTGGCAAAAATAAAAAGAGGGCACCTTTGTCTAGTTCCATATTTTCTTGGAAAGAGATATGCGGTGGGAGTCGGAAGTTGCTTGAGGACTGAGGATTGAGCAAATGTTGTTCATCAGCATTCCACATAATGCATTGATTAGCTTCGGTTCAGACTTTTGAGGGCCAATGACATACTAAAAGGCCTAGTACTTCAAGCTCATGGACTGTAATTTTGGTCCGATCCAGAATGAATTCGGCCCGGTTCCATTTCAGCAGATTTTCAACCGATTCCTGTGAAAAAATGGAAGCAATGCAATCCGGCAGCTCTTGTGTTTTTTGTCACAGAATCCGGCAGCTCTTAACTCTCAAGTTATTTTGCACAGTCCTATGTTTCTTTTGTTCGAAGATCAGCAAATAGTGTGGCTCATCTTCTAGCCAATAACCATAACTAGTTATTCCTTGTCTGGTCTACAGGAGTGGGGTACTGTCCCTCCTAAATCTAAATTTGTGTTTAATCTTGTATTGGCAGATATTATTAGTTGAATATACTTTGAATTCCATCAAAAAGAAAACCCTCAAGTTGTTTTTTTTTCATTTTCTAGTTTAGGAAAATGGATATCACTGACTAATAGGCTATGCCTTGGTTCTAACTGAACTAAAAATCTTAAGCAGTGTTTGGCAATTATAACACAAGGAAAGAGCTGGAGTTGGCCCAACACAGGTTAATTCTTCACTCAAGAGTTCACTTTTCCTACACTTC
The DNA here is from genome assembly GCA_949640765.1 of Croton laevigatus. Lineage (NCBI taxonomy): Eukaryota > Viridiplantae > Streptophyta > Magnoliopsida > Malpighiales > Euphorbiaceae > Croton > Croton laevigatus. The sequence continues at coordinate 32,748 of CATIWJ010131581.1, read as the reverse complement.
TTATTCAATTTCATCCTGTTCTAAACCTTGGGTACAATTGGTATAAAACCTTGTAAAATCTGAGTATTTTAATCACAAAGTTAAATGAAAAGGGTAATTCTAGTTCTAATTAATTTCGCAAAATTAAGGGGATTTCAATGTATTTAGCATCCAACAAATGGTTGGAACTCCAGATTTCCTAGTCCTGGATACGGCTCTAGTAGCACCAAACCAACTCATTAAATTTGTATCAAGATTTATCTAGTTTTTGGCATAGTTAGAAGATTATAAATAGTGCAACTGGGAGCATAATCAATAAGATAGCCTTTTCTAATTTCAAATAAACTACCAATTAACAGAAGCAAAAACTACTTAAACAAGTATAATAAAAATTAGTATAACTACCTTAATTTCATCTTTCTTTAGCAAAATAAATGAATTATAAATGTATTATTACAGTAGCAATCAACAGAAGTAGCAACCCAAAATTGGGTAATTTTTTGTTGAAATCAAAGAACTTGCCTATCAGCAGCCTCAGCAACAATGGGTAATCTAGGAACTTGTCCCAGCAAACAACAACTTGACCCATAAATCAAACAAACCAAAAGATACAAAAACACAGTACTATCCAAACTCATCAGCAAATCCAACCCTATCCCATCTCTTGGATTAAAACTTCTCTCCAACAAATCAGGAAATATCAAAAGCACATCCAGAACAATAGCTTGCATAGTATTAAACCTCACATACCTACTGAAATTCGGATTTCTCACAACAACGAAGTATAGAGTCAGAAACACTAAAAACCCATTTAAGGGAAAGCTCTTGAACACTCTTATAGCAGGAACCAAAGGCTGGATAAGGGTTTGAATTGGGGAGAATTGGGTTATTACGTATTTCCCATACTGGATTCCGTCAAAGAATGGGTAGAAGTAGCAAATGGCAGAGATAATACGGTCCCCGGCGTCTGCTGAGTCGCCGCCGTTGGATTTGGCTACAATGATTGGTGTTTTGGGTTTATAGGATGAGGATTTGTGGGCTTTGAATTGGGTAGTTAGAGAAACAAAGGACGGGTCTTTGAGAGTAATAAGAAAAGGTTTGTGTAAGAGAGGAGGATGGATAAACGATGAGCGAAAAATCGACATGGCTAAGCTACGGCAACAGACACCAAGCAAAGCAAAGGTTTAAGACTTAAGAATAGAGTGAGTGAGTGAGATATTTCAGACTTCCAGAGCCAATCTATCCAGTTCCAGTATCTGTCGGAAAGGATCCTGGGGGATCTAAGGCCTATACGACGTCGTCTCGTGTCTACTGATAATACAATGATGTTCAACCAAAGGATTAAAGTTTTAATTTTATATAGTTTTTTTTTTTCACATAAATATCTCAATGAGACATTATAAAAAATTCATATTTTTTTAAAAGTAATTATCAAAATAGCAACTTTTTAGTTATAAATAAAATATAAACATACTATAAACAAGCTATAAATAATTGATAAACAAAATAAATATAAATTTTTTAAGAGTTAAATTTAAAATATCACCTTTTTAATAACAAAAGGTATAATTAAGATAAAAGTTATATTCAGACTTAAAACTGGATTATTTTTATGTTTTCCCTTTCATCTTGTTTGTCAAAAAAAAAAAAAAAAAGTTTTAATTTCATCCCTTAATCTGAAAAAAAAAAATATTTTTAATTTCAACCTTGAATCTAGGCATGTAATTAATTAGTCCATTTTTACAGATTTTTACTATATTAATTTACTTTCTAAACTTGGATAATAGTCAACTGACTGATCCATTTCTTAGTATTTTACAGTTTTTTATTACATTAATTTACTTTCTGAACTTGGATAATAGTCAATTGATCCATTTCGTATGTAGTCATTTTGTTATACTTACTACTGATTATATATACATTTCTTAATTGCTAAAATGATATACATTAACTCAAATAAATGAAAATTTATAGTTCAAAAAATTAATGTTTTAGCTATTGGTTCAACAAATTTTAAAAATTATTATTATTATCAGTTTGATTTATATTCTAATAATTAAAATTGTTAAATTAAATTGGTCCAAAATATAAATTTAAAGAATATAATTAAAAGTTTTTATTCAACTTACAATTAACAAAATATACAATGTCTCTGAAAAAGAAAATAAAAATACTTTGTAACTCAACACTTAATTGCATATGTTGATTTAAATTTCAACTCTTTCGCATATTTTGATCGTTTTTCGAAATTTGGAATGTAAACTGTAATGGGACTATGAGAATGTAGAGCCACCAAATTACTATTACTTTAATGTCCCAGATAAACTTTGTCTCTCTAAATTAATGAAGATCTAAGAAATCAATAAACAGAAGCACGAAGTTGAAGAATTCATTTGGTGGGTTTCAAAATCTGAAGGGAATAGGGACCATAAAGCTAACTACAAAATACAAACCCAACCACTACGAGAACAGTAGCTAAATATTCGGTCCCCCAATTGCAGCTCTACTTTCACTGCAAAAATAATGCAGGCCACCTGTACGCTACTTCTGTCTATTAACTCGTTTCTGTCCTCGAATTCTAAAATTTAAATTCAGCCCTTACAACTCTCCAACTCAACAATGGCAGGATTCACAAAAGAACCAATATTTTCGGTGTCCTTCACTGTCCAACCTTAATTCTAAGCACATCTTTTCGTGCTTTCTTATGGTTATGTATCCAGTTCACTGAAGCATGCAAGTTGCTTCCATAAAAGTTTATATAAAGCTCAAATCTTTGTATCAACATATTCATACTCTGCTTGGTTTCTTAAAACAGTCCAATAATGTTGTAGTTGAGTTGACCTTCTGCCCCTGTCCTGATAAAATGCCTCCCTTGTTTCTGCGTTACGCGGTTATTATCTCTCTCTCTGTTTCCATATCTTCCATGCATACTCCAATTCAACAACCAGAAGCAACTGAGTGGTGAGAAAACACACGCATATAGTTTCATTTTCTGGTAAAAATACTTCTGTTTTTCTTTCTCTGAGTGCTGTTGCATGTATATACACAGGAATCTAACAAGAAGGAAGCTAGAACAAGTATCATGCAGAACTAGTAACCCAATTGATGCTTGTTGGAGATGTGACCCAGCAGCACGGGAAAATAACAGGAAAATGCTGGCCGACTGTGCAATTGGGTTTGGACGCAATGCAATACGTGGTAGAGACGGCCAGTTTTATGTGGTGACAGATTCTGAAAATGATGATCCTGTCAATCCAATTCAGGCACACTTCGCTACAATGTCATCCAAGAAGAACCCCTATGGATCATTTTTGACAACAACATGGCCAGTACATTGAAGGAAGAACTTGTAATGAACTCTGTATAAGACAGTAGATGGAAGAGGATATAATGTTCAGATAGCACGTGGACCATGCATAACAATTCAAAATGTGACCAACATTATCATACATAACATATACATTCGGGACTGTGTACCAGGTGGAAATACAGTGGTGAGGGACACACCAAAACATGCTGGATTCAGAGGTATCTCAGATGGCGATGGCATATCTATATTTGCATCCAGGAATGTGTGGATTGATCATTGTACACTAGCTAACTTCCATGATGGACTAATTGATGCTGTAGTTGGCTCAACAGCTATAACAATCTCAAACAACTACATGTTTCATCATAATGAAGTTATGCTCATGGGTCACAGTGATGATATCATCGCTGACAAGAATATGCAAGTCACTATTGCCTTCAACTTTTTCGGTGAAGGTCTGACTCAAAGAATGCCTAGGTAACTGGAAAATCCTACCACTCTATATACAGCAAAGACTACTTTATCTTCATTTCATTACTGATCCCTATTTCTAACAAAGAACATTGTTGAAATCATGTATCAAATGCATTGCAGGTGCAGGCATGGATATTTTGACATTGTAAATAACATATACAGTGGGTGGGATATGTATGCAATTGGTGGAAGTGCTAATCCAACAATCAATAGCCAGGGGAATGTCTTCATTGCAACAAATGAAAAGGAGGCAAGTTTCTGTAAACTGCCATACCTAAATTATCACTAAACCAAGATCTCTGTAGCACCAAAAAGAATATATCATAATAAATATCAAATTGAACAAATCAAACACTTTTAGCTGCTGATAAAATTCAATCGCTTAATTAAACAATGTCCAGGAGAGCTGGCGTTTATCAGCCCAATTGGGGGTGAAGACAGCTCATTTATAAAATGATAAAACGATAAGAGACTGTACCATGCAGGTCAAATGGCTTGGTAGGTTAGGCCAGACTAGGGTAACAAACTTTGATGAGCATTGGGTCAGACCATTCCCTTGAACCCTAGTAGCAGTTACAACTCTCATCTCCCTTGAGATTTTAGAGATTGACTTCTCATGCAGGTGACAAAGCGTTTAAACTTACCAGGAGACGAGCAGTGGAATAGTTGGAATTGGAGATCGGATGGAGATATAATGCTCAATGGTGCTTTCTTTACACCTGGTGAAGAAGGTCCTCAAAGCTACATTAAGGCATCAAGCATGGTGGCAAGACCAGCGTCAATTTTAACAAGTACCTCTCCTTCTGCTGGAGCTCTTTATTGTCAGACAGGCAAACAATGTTAGGCAGAGCCGAGCTACACATCTGCCCCCATTTTTTAAATATTGTTTCATTGTTTTAGTTATTGCTCATTTGGAAAGAAGTTAATCTCACTGCTATCAATTTCATGTCTCAAAAAGAGACAATTGAGATGTAACAATAAATCGGTAATCACTGGGAATTTACATAAGATTTTACAATCCCCCATGTTAGTGAAAAAAATTATAGGGGCAGGAGACACTACTCTTCTTCAAAGTAAAGTGAAAATCCAAGGTTAGATCAGGTTCTATAACAGCTTACAATTCCATGCTCATCTTTTTAACAAAGGGGACAAAATTATTCCAGTTTTCAACTGCAAAAATTTTATCGTTCATTCTGAAATAAGTAAATGACCTTACAGCTTCTGCTTGTGGATGATAACAGTTAGCAAGTATTTGCTTTAGTCCTTTCTGCAAAAAAACGAAAAAAGAATGTTGGAATATATTATGTAAGGAAAGAATAAGAAACAGAACAAGGTACTACATGCATACAAACACAGATTACATATACAAGATTCTGTAGATGAAAAAACAGAGACAATATAAGTGAAGAGTAAATTACAAGTTTTACCTCAGAATAACGAAACCAATTTAAGATAGTGGCAGTTAAAACTTAAAAGAGCATATAAGGACAAGGACATAAGTCATTGATGCAAACAAGTTAATAACTTACATACAATACTGCAGGATATCAAAGCCAGAAAGAGAGGAAAAAAAAAAAAACCTATGAGATCAAGTAATCATTTCCCACATAAATTTCAAACAAATTTGCAATTTCTTATTCCAACATTTCAACCTCAAACTAAAACTGAATCATTGGAATTGTTTCTAATCTTCTACTCTACATTTGAAATAAAGTATCTACATAGGTAGAATTTATGTTGACTCCATAAACCAGAATATCAGCAGTTTCACTAGATTTCAAAATGTCAATATATCACAAAGGAATTTCAGTGGCAGAGTCTCATATGTAAAAAATTTGGAACATTATCCCAACAAAAACTTAGAATTATTTAGTTCCTCTGAAATCATGTAAACAATTCCTCTGATAATGCGACTCTTACTTACATCTCCTTTAATTCTTGATATAAATTAGTCATCATAGCTTTGAATAAACTGAAAATGGTTATGATGAATTGAAATTGAACTAGATTTGCGTTGGGTTGTAACAGAGACTGAGTACAATAAAAACAATTACTTTGGCTAAGCTAAAATGGAAGGGCACTAGTATTCCAAAGCACCTTCTAGATATGTTGAGAAATTTACCTGATCAAACCGTTCACTGGAATTTCTTCCGATCAAATGTATCCTTTTCTTTGAAATGGTCCGTATCTGGATGAAATCAAATTAATTCAGTGGAAGGTGAAACATGTATCAGATATGAACAAAATTAATTCAGATAAATTTGTTCTGAAACAATACTGTCTCAAAAATGTATCATCAATGTGCAATGTATAATGACATTCAAGGGAGAATGTTAGCATCCTAATTTTTGTCACACATACACTAGCAATTAGAAGAGTAAATCTTGATGCACCCAGAAACTGTAAAATGAAATTAAATAAAATTTTTGTCAAGAGATAAATCCACATTCTTTTAAATCAACTGCCTTTTGATAATATTATTGTCAATCTTTAATCATGAACAACAGAAATTGGTAACCAATGGTAAAGCCCAGTGCATTATGTTTCAATCTAATCAAAAGATAAGTTCAAAGAAAGTCAGAATCAAGCTGATGAAGATGAAGGAAGGCACTAACGAGAAACAGTGATAATTGAAAGATAGAGATTCAGAAAAATTCCAAAATTCATGGCAGTTATGAAATATGAGGAGGTGCACATAAGTAACATATTTCTCTGCCTGTCAGAAACATGACATAATGGCTATACAGGATGGCCTAACATTGTACTTTCAATATTTAAGTTGTGATCATATAATTACACTTGATCAATTGAATAGTTAAACAATTTTAAGTAATTCAAAGCAGATATAATTTATTGAGAAAGAACCCACACCTGCTGGACCAATCCTTCAGGACTGCAACAGTAGGCTGGCGGAGTTTCACTGTCCACCATTTCTAAGCAGCTATAAAATAAATAATCAAACATATGAGCGCACTTTAAGAAGGTACTCAAAAGGGCATGCAGCATCCAAGCAAACATCATTCAGGAGATCCACGAACATAATGCATTGGAGAGAAAACGTGTAAAGAAGTGTACATATCATATTTCCAAGACATTAACAGACTACAGTCTCAGAATGCAGTTTAACAACTCTGATGTTATGTCATGATATAACTAGACAATCCATTTTATCCTTTGACTTTGTCCTGCTCCTATATTTTACTTATGATTTGCCAATCTACCAAAAGAATGATTCAAAAGTTGATATACTAGACCAACCAAGTCTCACATGGAGATTTTGCAAGGTGCAATCCTTCAATCCAACAGGGAAGTGCCATCATGTTGCCTTCCATGCATAAACCAAGTATTGGTACTAGAAAAATTGATCTTCTACACATATTGTATTAAATCAGGATGCAGTAGCGTTGAAGCTTACGATAGATGCAAGGCAGCTCCATGACGAGACAACACCGAAGCAAGAGGATCGTAACCATCCCTTAAAGCAGTGTTGTAGTAGCCAGCAGTAAGTTCTGCTGGGTGTGATATTGTCTGGTACCACCAATATATTCCACCAATTTTAGCAACCAAAATAACTGGCGTTTGCGTATTCTCTTGATACTTCTTCAAAATATTGGCTGCCTTTGCCAGAACATCATCTGCATGGCCAATAAGCTTACCACTGTACCATTCCTGCAAAGAGTCAACATAACATTAAAAACTACCTATGCCCTTGATAACCCAATAATTGCCAAATCTTAGTTGCTTTCATGCATATTCATCAGTGACAATAAAGATTAAGAAAGAACAATAAAATCGAAAATTTGTCTCCAGATCCAAGGCTGCCTAGGTCGTGCATCTATTATTTAGTTATCAGCAAATCTACACAGGAACATAACCTCATTGGAAAGTACTCAGCTCAGTTTAGCTAAAAACAGTGCTCTTGTCATGACATTGAGCTAGCCTCCGCAACAAACTCAAGTAGAATAGAACGAGCATCTCTTTCCAAAACCTTGATGATTGATCTTGATAAGTCAAAGAAATAATGCACTTTAATCAATAAATTAGTAGCAGAGATGGTCATAACTACATGAAAACCAGGGACAGAACAAGGAATTTAAGTTAAGGTGGACAAAAATACTTATACATGAGCATTCAAGTTTGCATCCATATATGCACAAAAGTGCATAGCAGGGTTTATTGTCAATTGAGATGAAATTTAGGATATAAAGTTTGGAAGACAAGGAGGAGAAGGGATAAAAGTTAGAAACTGGTAAAATTAAACTTGTATTGATTGATTAGCTACGACTAAAATTTTACAATAGACAACCTATTTATCAGCACATTATAATCGCAATTGATTTATACAAAGAAATAAATCTAACTATGAAACTATGAATGTATTGTTCCTAAACAAGTTAAAATCAAACATTAGGCTTCTTCAAATAAATAAATATTAATGCCAACTAAAGCTTACATGTTTTGGTCTGTCATTGGAATAGATAGAAAATTAAAAAATAAGGCAAATGAATTTTTTTTTTTTTTTTTTTTTGTACACAGCAATACCAATTGTTTGAAAATATAATATCTCTTTCCAATTTTCACAATTTATTGTTTTGGTTCTCACATAATACATATGAAAGAATGTCCTTAACTTATATGTTTTATATTTATCTTTTAGTTTTTCATGAAAAGTAAGAGTTAAAGTAGTAAAACTTTATTTTACTTTTAAGGGGCCAAATTGGATGAGGGAAAAAATATAGTGATATTATTTTGCAGCTTTTCACCAGAACAGCAGCGACAAATTGAATGAAAAAAAAATACATGACAAGTTATTTTATTTTATTTTTTTATGGATAATGAAAAAATATATATATATGACAAGTTATTTTATTTTATTTTTTTATGGATAAGGGGTAATTGCTAAAGTAAGCTACAATGTGGCTTTTTCTTTGTTAACAACCATCTATATATATAATATTCCTTAACTATGCTAAATTGAGAGTGAAGAAGCAAATATGATGGGGGCCTCAGACAAATTAAATTGAGCTAGGATACGTACAAGGAAGAAACAACCGTAGTCAGAAAGAAAGCTCTCTTGTCCATCTTCAAAAAAAGGAACGCCTGGTAGAAGACTGTTATAACAACCAGCATTTTGAGGTCCTCTATCTCCCCACTGAGGCTTTCCTTCCTGACATGCAGCCTTTTTTAAGTCCTCCATCCTAAGAACAAATAAACTTGTAGATATTAAAAAAATAATGGTCAGCATAAGACAATAAGTGAAAGAGCATAGCATACATGTATTTGTCATAACATTGGAATTCACCAATTCCAGGGAATTTCCATCTACCATTTCCAGGAGGATGTGCAGGATATCTGCACAAAGCAGCCATTAAAAAATGTTACAACTTACTCATACTTGTTCATAAAATGATAGCTATGTAGTACCTAAGTTCTCCAGAAGGACCAAGACCAACACTAATTTCTTCAATCGCGCTTCCAATATACGAGTCAAATTTGTTAACAAAACTGAGCATGAAGTCCTCATAACATTGGAGGGCTGTCCGACCATGAAACAGAGGAAGCTGATCCACTCCCAGGGTAAGATAATCATCACTGGAGAATCCATCTTTATCTCGGTAATATACATCCTTATTTTCAGAACCAATCTGGAAAAGGAAGAATACATTAACTTCCATAGTTTTTATACTAGTTTCGAAAAAATGCATATGAACTCAGATGTAATATGTATTTGTAGTTCAGTATCCTCATATTCTCTTCACATATCAATAAACCAATCAAGGGCACCAACAAAACACTAAAATATAGCACATTTAGTGGTCCCAGGTAAAATAAGGATTGAACGCTGCTACATTTCAATTGGATAATTGTGCATTCAAGCATGTATATGACCCATTCCAGACTTCCAGTTTCCAGTTAAGTTGAATTTCTTATTTCTTTTTTTTTTTTTTTTTTGGGGTTCAAAGTAAAACAACAAAGAAACAGGACAGACCTCTAGAATCCACAATGGAAGACTCGCACCTCGAGTTCCAGTAGGCTGATGAGTGTTTGAGTGAAAACATAAGGAAACGTGCAACTTTAGCCCAGACTCAGAAATGAGTCTGAAAAGTTCCTCATAAAGGAGCCAATTGTATTCAAGAGGAGAAAAACGTTCCACAATTCCCCACCAAACCTCGACAGCAATTCCATAGACACCTGCCAACTTGAGTGCTTTTAGAGATATAGTTAAGGCCTTGATTCTGAAACAAGGAAGAATGACAATAAAATGTTTCAATTCATCAAGACCAATGGAAATGGAAATAAATCATAAAATGAAGATATTAACAGATGCAAAATCGAATGTCACGAGCAATTTTTGTTAATTTTATACATGATAGATGGCGTTAGACTAGCATTCCAAAACGTGCATGTGTATATAACCGTATAACTATCAGTTGGAAACTATAGTGGCTATTTAATCAAGGTTTATAAATACAAATTTAGAATGATCTAAAACTTGACTAGCATGGTGGGATAATAGTTTGATCTTGGCCCCATATTTTCTAGGAGGTTAGAGCATCTAAAATGTCAACAAATTAAAACAATAATATTGCCTTTCAATGCATCAAGAAAATTTGCAAAACATGAAGTAGAGCGAGAGTGCATGCCAGCAATATATTATAGCAGAACTTACTTTCTGATCCTTGGACTTCCAGATGAATCCATTCCAAAGGAGTCCACAGGCATCATGACAAATATGGGGACCCTCTTTTCCTTTGATAACTCCAATATTGTGGATCTTGATTTCTCTCGAGCATCCATGCTGTGGCAAGACAAGAAGATCATGATATTTTATTATAGATATCCTATCAACACAAGAATCAATAGCCAACAAATTGATATAGAGCAACAAACGAATCATAGAAATTTTGATGAAAACACAAAACTAAGATTGTAAAGTAGCCAATTACAAATTAAATTTGCTATAACAATCTAAATCATCATGATTGGACACTGTTTCCCTAGCAACCTCATTGTCCTAAACACGCAGCAAAGCAACTTTAAAAGGATTTGGTAGGAATTGAGACATAAAATCAGTGAGTGTGTGTGCAATTTAGAATGGATTTGGCGCATGGGTGTCTCTCTTATCTACTTGAATTAGCTTTAAGACCATTTTCACCATCTATACTATACTACTCTTTCCTTATCATTATTTTCTAATTTCGTTGAGAACATTAATGATCAATAATTAAAAAAAAAAAATATCCACACAATTAGGTAAGTGACAATGCCTTAGACCAGTTTTAAATGAAATTCTTCTGTTAATCAGTTGCAAAATAAGCACACTCTGAGTCAATTCGGGGATAATACTCACCTAATTATGCAAAATAAAGCAAGAAATGTGAAATTTTCCTTCCATCGCTATTCTCTTCTCTTTTATTTTCCAAGGAAGCAAACACATAGAAAAATGTGAATAAGAGCTGACCTCAAAATGCGGTAGTTTTCACTTAGCAATCGCCACCGAGGATAGAAGGGAGGCCTTTTGAAGAGAGGGATCATCGAAACGTTTCGAAGATTGGTTCGCGTTTTTCTCCGTTCGAAGAAGCTCGTTTCTCTTAAAAAACAGCTTCTCCTGCCGGCGCACCTTGGAGCAACTCCTCCGTTGCCGGCCATTACTACTGCTACAAGAAATGATCCCCTGATTCTCTGTAGTAGAGAAGGCAGAGTCAGAGAGAGAGGGATGCCACAAACTTGTTTATTTGGACGGTTTACAAATGTTCTTTAATTTTCAGATATTTGCAATCTTTCAAGTTTATCTTTTCATCTTTAGCAATTTTGTCCCTCTAACATTGCAATTGAACAAAAATTCTTCCCCCCCTCCCCAAAAGATAAACAAAAATACTTGATAATTAATTATTTTTCATTAATAAAAGCCGACAAGATAAATAAATCACGAAAAAATACTCATTCAAATGAAATTGTACAATTTTTGCATAAAAAGCGTCTCATATAAATGTGATATTACTATTTTATTTATAACATAAAAATGTCACTTTATCACGTAGAATGGAGAATAAATAAATACTCTAATTCATATGAAGTTTTTTTACCAAATTTTTACTATTTTATATATTTATTTTCAAATGAAGGAGTAATTGTACGTATAGAATATTCGTAATAGAGTTATAAATAATAGAATACTAAATAAGAGGGTAAAAAAAATATGGCTAACTTAGGAAACTGTAAAATCCTACCTGGATATTATAGTTATCCAAATGGATAAACATAAGAGTAGCTACTGAAGAAGAGTCTCCATTATAGGAACTAAATTAGTAAATTGATTTGAACTTGCCATATTACCTTATCAAATTTTTTTAATATAGGCATTTTATTCACGCATCCAACGTACGCATCTGAAAAAGGAGATTGTATTTACAGCCTGTGGAGCTTGGGGCTTGAACTCAGGAGTATGTCTCCACTTTTGCTAATCCTTTATTTGTGTCTTGATTAAGTGTATTTCTACTTGTACAATGATTATGAATTCAAACTATCCACTTCATCCTTAGAATCACTACCATAATTTAATCACGTATGCAATTGTTAATGCTATAACAATTTGCTTGTCTAACTTCTTTGAATGAAGTACATAAATAATTACTTCATCCGTCCTTAAATAAGTGTTCCATTTGCCCTTTTTTTACTATTAAGAAAAAATATTAATCATATTGGAATTATAATAAATGTTAGTGTTTATCATGCATATGGGTATTCTTGAAGTTGCTCAAGTAATCAATTAGGGTATTCTTCTTGATTAAGACTAATTACACTTGACTAAAATTATTAATTCAAGCTCACTAAATAGTTAAGTAATTTAACTTAAATATTATATCAAATTTCAATCAATATCTGATGTGAAATTTCACATCATGTTTGGTAAAATTTCAGGTAGCTCCTTGAAGTTGCTCAAGTAATCAATTAAGGTATTCTTCTTTTAGTAGCCACGTTGGACAACAACTATATAGAAAAAAAAAATATTACAGCATGTTTACCTTGTAGATAATGACTGGCTGGGAAGTTGAAAATGATTGAAAAAACTTAATTATTATGGAATTAGAAGTTAGGTTTGTAAATATTGAATAAATTTTTAAACTAAATATTGTCATTAATAATATTAAAGTGTAATTATTAAAAATAAAATTGTTTCCCTTTTTTATAAATTATTTTGATGTAATTTAACTGGAAATATAAAACCTTTTTTTTTTATTAGTTTGATTGACAACAATAAATACAATCATAATAATTTAGATAAAATGACCATATATCAAGTCACGGGTGTTAACTATATATGCATTCGGGATGGGCATAGGATCCCCAAGGATCATAAATCCCTCTCTATCAAGTTGTAAATAAAAACAATTGCATTTTCAAGCTCTGTTACTTAAAAAACAGTATGATAATCAAACGGAAATAAGATGTTACTCTAAATTTAAAAAAAAAAAATTATCAAATAAACGGATAATAAACCATTGAGCTATATAAAATGGACACGGATGTATACGCATTTTATGCAGTTCCATTTTCAGAAATTCAACATTTTAATATCTATTTTAATTAATATCCATAAGTTGAAATATACAATTTTATAAAAATAGCTTATAAAAGTCATATTTCTTTTCAAACACAACTTCTATCATTTATTTTCTAACAAAAAAATTTAGGTTGTTTTACAAATTATTAGAACCAACATAATTAATTTTGCAACAACAACAATTAATTTAACTAAAAATACTTATAACTTGAAAATAGTGCAAACATATGGTCAATGATATTTGCAAATTGCAATTCACTCAATAAAATTTATTTGCAAACATAACTTATACCATAAATCTTGTAACAAAACAATTAATTTAACTAAATACATATAATTTCAAGATAAAATAATATTAGGACCATCAAAAATTAAGAAGTTACAAAGAAATTAGTTCCTGTAAGCAATTATTAAGCTATAATTGTATAAGAAAATCCAACAAAAATTTTGTTTTCTAATTGTAAGCTAGGAACCCAATTCATCGGCCTAACATAGACACTATGTCATCCACTGGCCCCAACCGACCATAATTAGCTGAATGTGTCAAATTAGATTAATTGCCATATTAATTGAGAAAGGCGATGGACTAAGACTAAAACTAGGGTTTAGGTGGCGTTGTCAATACAAATGAGGATCACGAAAGTATTTTTGGAATTTAAAATGGAAAGTTCATCAATCCTCATTTTATATAGAAAATCAAAATATTTTTCAATTTTATTCCGCTCATTTTGTTTTGAACGGTTTTTTGAGTTTGAAATAGAATGTTTATTGATCCATATTAAATATGGGTTTTAAACAACAAAAAGCTAACATAATTTCCACGGATAGAACTAAGTTACATAACCCCTTCCGAAATGATCTAGGCACTCCCGCAGTATACTCATTTTTTTCTTGGACCTAGAAGCGGTCCTGAAACAACTAACAAAGACTGAGGGCCAATGTGAGAGTGTATGAGATTTGACTGTGAAAGTAAAATCTAGGTGGGCAAAAGAGCACAAAATGGAGTGGTTTTAAACTCTTAATGGTTAAATTATGTATGCATTTTTTTTTTTTTATAATTCAAAGCTTAAAAACAATTCTCATAATTGGAATAGTATTAACCAAAGGCTGAGCATTTAATTGCACAATAATTTGGATCACCCAAACCCTATTTGATAATATAAGAATATAGAATATCCAATAAAAAATCAAGAGTGGTAATACTCTATTCATGCCAACTAGAGACACAACTAGATGCATATCGCTTTACAAATTTCACTGTAAGTAAAGAAAAACTAGTAATTATATGCGATTAAATTTACAGTTAGTGCAATTAGATTAACTAATGGTAAAACTGCATAATTGTGTAATTTATTTAGAAATCATTGTATTTTTTAAAGATTCTAAAATGTTTATTAATTCTTAACTGACAGTGCCTGAAAATGCGTATATTAATTTGAAGCAATTACTATCTTTTTCTCAAAAGGAAAATTGGAAAATTATAAAAACGACAATGAAAATGCTCGAAACGCTGTATTTATCTTCAATAACAATAAATGACTAACTAATAACCGTAGAATACAAGAAATGAATAATTAATTATCGAAAAAATAAATACTAATAAAGCGCCAAAGCCAAGGCACCCCCTAATCCAAGGCCCACTAACCCACTCAAAATGACCCGAACCTCATACATGGACCTCGAACCCGATTCATCATTATTGACCACCGGGCTTGCCGCGGCCTCCGGGGACGAACTAGCGGGAGTCGAAATCGGCGGGCTACTGGTGGAAGGAAAAACCATGGGCGCCTCTACAGGAGTCGCAGAACTGGAAGGAATGCTGGCCGATGCCTCCGGGGTCGCTGAAGTAGCCGGACCCTCCGATACAGTTGGGCTAGAGACAGGAGCCAAAGTGGGAGCGGTTACCGGAGTGGAAACGGATGGGGGTGGAGTAGCGGATGGTGATAAAACCGGAGGGGACGCAGTCGGAGTTGGAGATGGAGTAGCAGCAGTTGGGGTTGGGGGTGGCGTGGCGGGACTAGGAGTGGGACTGACTGCAGGGGATTTTGAAGGAGACTTTGAAGGGGATAGAGAAGGGCTAGAAGAAGGAGATTTAGCAGGAGAAATAGAAGGAGAAGCGGTCGGAGATTTGACTGGAGTGGGAGAGGTTAGCGGAGGAGAAGATGAGGGAGACGGCGTCGCTTTAGTAGGCGAAGGTGCAGGTGCATTGTCTGCTTTTACAATAATTGAAGTGTCAAAAACACAGAAAGAGATCAAAACAAGTAGAAAGAGTCTCTGCATCAATTTCACCATTTTTTGTAAAAGAGAAAAAGGTAAAAGGTAAAGAGAATGCAGTGTACAAGGTTTCCAATGGGGAGAGATATACAGATTGAGCAAAAAAGAGAACAGGATTTTATAGAGCAAAGAAGAAGAAAGGCAGTGACTGGGTTATGGTTTGGTTTGGTTATATTGATCCAAGAAGAAAATTTGACCGTTGGGAATAGGTGGGGTTAGTGTTGTTTTGTGACGGCTAAAGTAGCCGTTGCTTGGAAGGACGCGACTGTCCTGACCCTGATAATGTACCTCTTGTCTTCAATTTCTCACTTTCACTTTCACGTGAACCCTTTTTATTATTTTTTTAAGGATTAAACTTCTGCATGTGAATTTATTTTGCAACACATAACATAATTTCTTCTAATTTATATTTACAAATGCCCTAATTGTAATCTCATTACAATCTCCGAAAATATAAAATTGTTTTCACAATGAAAATAAATACAGACGCCTAAAAAAAAAAAATCAATACCCTTAATCCTTATTTTAATATGTTCCAAGGCATGCATTTATTAAGCTATTGTTTGGTTGGGAGGAAATTGGAGAGAAAGTTGGAATTTATAAAAATAATATACTTCCTTGAAAGTTGAAGAAAAATTAGAGATGAAATGGAAAATAGAGGGAGTTGGAGGAAAAATAGCTCATCCCCATTGAAAGTTAGATTTTTTTAGCAAGTGTAATAGCATGAAAGTGAATTTGAAAAAAAAAAAAAAAAAAACTAAATGGCTATATATCGTTCTTTACATAAAAATCGTAAGTGTTCCAATCAGTATCATCATACTAAATTAAAATTAAAATGGCATAAATGTAATTATAATTTTCTATTTTGAGTTCTTCATCAATCATCGTTGATCCAATGATCATTCATCAGCTTCACTACCTGTATTATCAGATACATACACAAAAGACCACCACCACCTGGTACAGCCGTATGATGAATCTCACTCGCCTCAACTGTTAACTGTACAGTGTCTCTGATTGTGATTCATTTGGGCCAACAACATTCAACACCATCTGGATGCACCCATTAAAGCTAACTGGGCCTCCCCAAACTGGCTCCAGACCCACTAAAGCCTGATCCACTACCACCACCTCCCATCTGATTATAAAACCCACCACTTGACCCGTACACGTGGCCCCGGTACCCACCATATCCATCCACACTAAACCCACCTGCATTTCCAGGAGCGTCCTTCTCACGTGTCACAGCCGTCTTCTCTCCTTCGATTTCTCTAAACCTCTGCAAATAAACTTTGAGAGGCTCCACATACTCTTCAAATCCTAGAGTAGTCATAGCCCAGAGAAGATCATCGCCGTTGATCGTCTTTCTCTTCTCTCTCTGGCACTTATCCGATGCTTCTCCGGTGATGAAGCTAATGAACTCAGAGACGCATTCCTGTACAGTCTCTTTGGCGTCTTTGGAGATTTTTGCGTTTGCTGGAAGTGCCTTTTTCATGATCCTGCTTACGTTGGCTATGGGTAAGAACCGGTCTTGTTCTCTAGGAGACGACGAGTCATGTGCGTTTGAAGAATTCCCGTGGTGATGCGGACCTCCAGAATCGTTGTCAGAATCAGCCATGAAGAGGAGAGGAGGTTTTGTTTCCGAGAATATTAGGTTAAATGAATACGCATGAAACTTTGGGATGAAGAGTTTAGTTATACTATGAAAATGGAAGAGATAAATAAAGATTCCATGGAAATTCGGGAAACAAGTTTTCTAGTAGCACGGCAGGTTGGATTGGAGAATATGATTTGTGAGAGGAATTTTGGGAGCGAATGTGTTGGGACGGTTGGATGCAGCGATGGGCTTAATAACGACCATGCTAACGACTACGTGGCTACTTATAGACCGTTGTTTGTCGATAAGTGTTTTCTTTGTACGGCTGGCTTCTACACCGCATGATCTTCCCACTGCGCTTTAACCTCTACTGTTGATATTGTGTTTGCAAGTGGTCAATTTTCCTTTCTCAGGCTTATATACCTTAAAATGGAAAATAAACATTAGTTAAAAAAATACAAAACTCCACTAAAAAAAAAATTTCCAACACCGCGTCCATAAAGTACAGAAATTATAAAATTCAATACAAAATACTGAAATAGAGAGACAATTCATAAATAAGTCTAATATCTATGTCAAAAAGAAAATAATTTAGAATTTACATTTGAAAAAACA
This sequence comes from Croton laevigatus, assembly GCA_949640765.1. Lineage (NCBI taxonomy): Eukaryota > Viridiplantae > Streptophyta > Magnoliopsida > Malpighiales > Euphorbiaceae > Croton > Croton laevigatus. The sequence continues at coordinate 14,934 of CATIWJ010131581.1, read as the reverse complement.
TTCAAATAATAAAAAGACATTAGAAAAAAAAAATTGGGTTTATCAGAAAATAACACCCAATCCATGTACATATTTAACTGGAGTTTAACGAATAAAATCAAAATTAATCAAAAGAGTATGAGGAGTGATATTTAAATTTTCTTTTTTATTAATCAAGTATTCGCTTAACAATTTAAGGAGATTAATTCCTTAAAGTTTAATAGCCACTTCTAATAATATTTTCTCCAAAATTTGAATATGAAGTGTTACGTTGGAAGTACAATATGCCTTGTTAACATCCAGAATTAGTTGGTTTCACTATAATAAATTTAGGTATTAAATATGTTTTAGCAAGTGATAAAATAGAAATAATCCCTAATGTATATTTTTCTAGTAGAGAAAATAAATTTAAACCCAAGTTTGTTATATGCACTTACTAGTTTTGCATATGTAAATATACAGTATTTTTACTAGTGATTTAAATATGGTAAAAAACTAATTATTATGTAATTGTTACGCAAGGAAGAAAAAGGCAACATATATATGAATGATGCATTGCCTTTTGTCGCATGCAACTATGGAGTTGCCCTAAGGGCAACTACTTATAGTTATCTTTTAATAGTAACTATAAACTATTAACTATATGCCGACTTTCAGATTGAGACTCTTCATTCTGTTATTTAAATGGTCTCTTTCCATGATATATATATATATATAACACAGACGTAAGTTGTTCCTCATCCCGTAAATTAATAGTTTAGTATTGAAAAATCTGTTCAATACATATAATACTCAATTATTTTACAATATCTTTAATCTTCTTAACAATACTTTTCACATTGAAAATTTATTTTAATTCAATTGAATTTTATAATTATATTAACCCTATAAGTTTTAATACTCAATTCTTTTATAAATAAACGGAACGGTTTAATACTCGTATTTCTATAATTAAGGGGTATGAGGAAACTGTCCAAAAATAAAAATAATTTGAGAAAGAATTTTATTATGCAAAATAATGTGAAAAATGATAATTTATAGTAAAAAGGGACACTCGGTAAATTTATTATATCAAAATAAACATAAGACCAAAAAAAAAAAAAAATAGGGTCACTCACACATGTGGGAGCGTGATTTACATGTGCCTAACAGTGTACAGTTAATCTTATTTTAGATTAACTAAGAAAACATAATAAATTCAATATCCAAATTAATCTTATTAGATTTTCCAAGCAATAACTCACCGATCATTCTTCTTTAACGACTCCGGCTTTATATTAAGTATCTATTAACTAAATCACAGATTCTACAGAAAAAATAGATGAAATCGTCTTCATATGATAATCCATTGGCTGAATTGGAAGGACCGGAGTGATATGAATGATCTCGTTTAGCAGTTGAGTTTAGGAAAAAGGAATGTAACCAGATTGATGGAGAGATGGAATAAAAAAGAATCGTTAGAAAAAAAAAAAGAGAAGTCATCGATAAGAAAGAAGGAAGAAAAGGAAGCATGTGGGAGGTTTCAACAATCAACAACTTAAAATGAAATTAAAATACAACGTGTCGGTATTTTCTATTAAAATAGCCGTACTACCGTTTTTCCAAAATGGGGGAAAATACGAGTAACTCATTTTATATATAACCCTATAATTAATTAAGTTAAAAACCAAGCAAGGTAGCTTCAAATACTCATAAGCACTTGCTAGATCAAATCACTCGAAATAAATTTTGGATTTGAATTTTCATCAACAAGATATTATTTGACTTTTTATTTTCTTAATGACAATGTTAGCTGATGCTTAAGTATTTTAGCGTGTCTTATAATGTAAACTTTGAAACCATTCTCGAATATTAAGAGCAAAACTGCACCTTCTATGGATGAAAAAATGCATGAAACTTATTATTTTTGCCATGACATGAAATCATCTTGGCAATATATTACATTTTTTACAAATTAATGACATGAAATCTATTATTTTGCCATTAACTATATTGTAAATACTTGGTTTACTTATGGTAGCCCGACATAGAATAGAATCATCATTTGAAACATTCAAAATAAACAATAGTATTTTATTAACCAGAAATAAAATATGAAAATGAGATGAATTACAACATACATTCACTCATATAACTAAAATTAAGCATTGATGTAAAAAATATATTTACGTATAAATTGAGAATTGAATAGAGTTATGAGAGAATAGCTCTCCTTGGTGACTTCCAATAAATTATGAGAGTTAAAAAAAAAAAAAAAGTAGGGTTAAAGAAAAGAGAATAGTAACTTTCATGATCCAGATTACATAAACCCTTAATTTTTTTTGGAATGAACAAGGAAAAATAGAATGATGAAACATTGATTACTAAACAATTATTATAAGTATTGATTAACCATGCACTAAACATTATTATCAACAAAACACAAGTTGCCAACTATATATACACCATTTCTGTTTAAATTTTTTTTTTTTTTGAATTATTTGTTTATGACCTTTTTTATGAGTGCTCCACTAAAGAAGTGGAGCATGTCCGACATTTTCATTTTTATATTATGTTTAGTTTCGCATCTGGACTTGGAGTAGGTGTTAACCTGTTCAAAATTACATATATATTTTTTATTTGTAATTTATCTTTATTAAAACATTCTTTATAAGTGGGAGAAAAGAAAGGATAAAATGGATAGTGTAAGCCCATCCTATTATTTTTTTAGACCCACTAAAAAGTGTTTGTCTTATATGTTAAAGTATGATGAGGTCATAGTGTAATGGTTTTAGTGAGATCTCTTAGGCTTAGGGAATGTTGGGCCACCAATCCATAACCGTCATGTCCGACCTTCAAGTGTGCTAGGCGACCGACCTTACCGCTCTAGGCTACTGACCTCCTGTGTTAGAGTGTCAATTTCATCGCCTCATGTTATTATAAAAGATCTGCAAATGCTATTTATCAGTTTAAGACACATTTAGACTTCATATAATTTTGTGGCACCCATAGATTAACCGGTATATAATTATTTTAATTCGACAGAATATCTCTAATTTAAGTTTTAAAAATATAGTTACATTAAAAGAGTTTTGTTTCTCTTATAATACTTTTATGCAGCTCAAATAAAAATTAATCAATGCTAAAAATGAGATAATTAAAAAAAAGTAAATAGTTTTGTGGGACACATAATCTTTGTATTATGGAAAGATGAAAAGGAAACAAGCTAGAGTAATAAATAAAAATAATAATAGTAACCTGTTGCGTCTTAAAAAATAAGTTTTAACACGTGTTGCGCGGATGATAGGGCAGCGGAAATGCCACCTTCGAAAGGACACTCAATTTTGGAGGTCTTGATTGATTAATTTTTTTACATTCATGTGTGCAACCAATCGCGTTGTAACATATTCGACGACTTTTCTCACATGAAAATGAAATTTCACGAAAAAGTTAAAACTTTTGGGTTTCTTTTTAATTAGGATTTTTGAAACATGGATCTATTTGGAACAATTGGGTGCGGATAGACTTGGTGCTCCTCCTCTGTCTTTTTTTTTTTTTTTTAATATAATTAAATCAAGTGTTGAATTGTATTTATGCCGTTTCAAAATTAATTTTAGAAGGATACATTTTATAAAATTAGACTCTCATATTATCAATTTTACAAAAAATAATTAGAATCGTTGAATTTAATAGTTCTAAATATTTTTCGTAAAATTGATAATACGGATTTAAATTTTATAAATTAAAATCCACTGAAATTATCTCAAGACTTGCGTGAATACAATTAAAAAGGGTGGGAGGAGCGCAGGTAGGACCCAAATTCTTTTTCCTTGAAACAAATGAATAAGTTTAGAAAAGGGTACTTATAAATTACTTTTTAATTGAGTACTCTAGTAGAATTCATTTGTGAATTTGATAAAAATTTGTGAAATTTGAAATAGAAGTAAGTTTAATTTATAGAATTCAAATCCATAGTTTTTATTTCCAAACATAAAATTAAGAGTTGTAAATGAAATGTCAAAGGATAAATTGCAAATGACTTCTATAGTAAATTATAATTTGGTCTTGACTGGAAGAAGAAGAAGAAGATGTCAAATCCCAAATGGCGAGTCATCAATTATGCCACCACGTGAACATAGTATACAAAATTGAGTACTATTATGCGACTTTAGATATAGTAAGAAAAAGTAGGAATTGTAGTTGAGCAAAAGAGGTGGTGGTGGAAGGTTTAGGTCAAATAGCACCAGTACTCACTCAGTGGGCGGTGGCAGTTTTTAAGAACGTCAAAAGAGGGCATCTTTACTGTAAGGAAATAGTGTTTAGATTTATGATTTGATAATTATATTCTCAATTTTTCTAGTCAATTCGTTCATTTTCCAGACAAAATTTACATGAAAATATAAGTCAGTGGGTTGGTTTTGAGCATCTCCATATTTTGATATCAGCGCTCGTAACGCTACAAACTGCCTCAATTCATTTCATCCACTTCTTCCACTCAAATATCATGCCTTCTTAATCATAATTTACAAGAATTTCGCACAAACCCTGGCATCTGCCCTTTATTCAATCCATTGAATTAATGAGAATGAAAAATATTAATTTTTTGACTTTTTTGTCGAAAGGTAGAGGTTATAACGGATGGAAAAGTAGATCAATATAAAGAACCGTTCTCCATGTAGTCATAGAAAAGGAGGTTTCCACGAGGAGATAAAGCATAACCATGCAAACTGACAATATTTCTGTCTTATGCTACCAATGGTCTCAAGTTCGGTTTCAAATTCTCTTAGGTTGTAGGGGAACTGATTGTAGAGTCGCTTAATTGCAGGTGGTCGGGAACTTTTCAGATTACACTTGTATACTGGGCTTGATGCACCATAACCATTGATGCACTCTCACTTAGATTCTCAGTATTTCTCATTATGTCCCAAAGGTGTGAATGGCCATATCCATGTGAAGAACAACAAGCTTAGATGAACCTTGCATGGTTCTAGGAGATCCCTTAGTCGATTGTTTCTGCTGATTAGATTTGTAGATTACAACTATAACCATCGACAATAAAGTGATGAAGCCCATTATCATGCAGACAACAGCTGCTCAGGAAAAAAATGGCTCTAGATCTTGGTTCATATGTATGGCCCACAAATAGATCCCAACCAATTTCCACACAAAAGCGGATTGCCGATAAAGCTTTCTGGTGGAAACCGGGTGAAGTTTCTCATAGGAGGTACAATCCCAGACAAATTGTTGTGTGAGAAATTCAAATTGGCAAGAGTGAAACAATTGGTAAGGTGCTCAGGGATTTCTCCTTGCAAATTGTTGTTGTTCAAAACCAGAGAATAATGTTTTGCAATTGACCAAATTCTTGAGGAATGCTACCAGTGATATTGTTGAAGGACTTATCCACAATCTGTATGCTTCTGAGGTTTCCAAATTCAGCTGGCAATGGGCCATCAAGATGATTCCTGCTGAAATTCAAGGTTAGAAGGTGCTCAAGATCACCAACAGAGGCTGGGATAGGTCCAGAAAAACCATTGCCAGACAAATCCAATGTGTCAATGTTTATTATTCGTCCCAGCTCAAGAGGAATCCTTCCTTTAAAATTGTTTGATGAGAGGTTTAGGTAAGTCTAGACTCTCAAGATTATTGAAGCCCAAAGGAATAATCTCTCTTAAGCGATTACCGTGCACATTAAATTGATTCAACGCAGTGCAACTGATGTTATGAGGAATTGGGCCTTCAAGATCATTTTTCGCAAGATTCAATTCAAAAAATTGTTCTAGCTTCCCAAGTTCAGGTGGAATGGTACCAACTAAATGGTTGTCATTGAATTGCAGGTAGCTAAGTTTTGACATGTTGCCAAGTTCTGGAGGGATCGGTCCAGTAAGCTTGTTTCCATAGAGATACAGTTTCCCAGTATATGACAGATTGCCCAGTATCGGTGGGATTGGCCCAAACAGCTCATTCTCACTCAAGTCCAAAACAGCAATTGCCTGCATTAAGCCGATCACTTCAGGAATCTTCCCTGTTAGTTTATTTCCTTGTAGCGATAATGTAGCTACTTGCAAGGACCCAATATTATAAGGTATCTCCCCAGTTATCTGATTATGTGATCACTGGGTCAACGTTGCTGGAATAGGACCAGTAAGTTGATTGTTCTTCAAGTTCAAGGATTCAAGTTGCTTGAGCTTAGATATGGGAAAGGGTATATCTCCTGAAAGCAAGTTATCTGATAAATCCAGATGGAACAGAGAAAGACAGTTGCCAATCTCGTCTGGGACTTGACTGGTGAGCTTATTTCCTTGCAAATCCATGGATTGCAAGTTCTTCAAGTCACCAATGGCAGGAGAAATTTCTCCTCCCAAGTTCAAATTTGACAAGTTCAGAGAAACAACAGAGAGGCTGATATTGTCACAGAAAACACCAAGCCAAGAGCAGAAATCCCCATTGTGCACATTATCCCAGTTGAGAAGCACGTTGGCAACATTGCTAAATGATGCTTTTATCAGCATCAAGGCTTTCCCTTCGTCGTTGTTGATAGATGAAGCTAGAGAACAGAAAAGCATAAACACCACTACTATCAAAAACTTCAAAGACAAGGTCCTCCTCATCTCCATCCTGCCCGCAAAGATGGCATCTATTTCCTCCAAGAAGAATTCCAGCACAAAACAACACTAAAACAACTAACAGAAGCAGTGAAGCATATAAGAAGGCATGGCATAATCAAGGAAGAAACAGAGAGAGAGAAACAGGCTATAGCTGAGGAACAGATATTGGCTTTACTGCCATTTTCTCTGCGAGAGAAATAGTGCAGACTACTACATACGTTACTTATTGGATATAAAATTCTTAATTACTGATAAGGGCAAAAAATAATTTAAAAGGGTCAGCTTAATTACTGATAAGGGCAAAAAATTTCCTACATCTTATGTTAATGTGTACATATGCTGTGTTATCCTGCAACACAGCTTTAGCGGTTTAAAGTTTCAACAACTCTACGTTTCCTAGAAAAATAAAAGTTTTGCGGTGCCAGCAAATTACACTTCACAGTAAAATTACATTGCTAGCATTACTGAGACTAGTAAGTAGTATGTGCGCATAACTAGGTGGAAATTACAGCTATATAACGGCAGCATAAATAGCCACACTGTACTCTGGGTAGTAGTCAAGATACATATCAAGCTTCAACCTCCTGACCAGCGGTTTGATTTTCATCTTTCTCAGCATCACCCTCTCCCTCTCCCTCTTCATCATCAGCCTCATCAGCTAGTTTGGTGAGCTCTTCTTGGATCATCAGTTTTATTGATGACTTTCTTTCAGTCAGATCAGTATCAAATTGACGAGCTGAACACCAGAAAGATATTTGTCAGCCAACATTAAAATACAATCCTAACATTCAGAAAAGAAAAAAAAAAAGGGATCTTTTCTAGTATTGAAATCAGAAGGCGTCTTCTTGTTCAAATCCTCGATTAAAACAAAACATGATTATGAAATCACAACTACAGCTAATGTTCCAGAGTTGGACGCAGATGGAAATCGAAATTTAATAAGCAACACAGGCAAAGAATGAGTACCTAGTTGCTTCAGAATGTCGGTGAATGTAGCCTGCAAAAATTAGATTGCAGCTTGAGTTTTCAAAAATGAGCTTAACCAGTACAAGAAAACAAAAACACACAATCGCTTGCTTAATGGGGAAAAGAAAATTTGCCAGTCAGAAGCAAACAGATCCTTCAATTAGCAACTCTTGAAGAACAGTCACAGCTTGGAATGTGAAGAAGTAAAAAGCACCAATGGATTGGCACAAAATCCAATTGAAGAGAACAGAATGAAAAAAAAAATCAAATTTAAGGAGTACCAGAATCTCTTTTGAGCAGTTCAAATGTTCAAAAGGAACTCGGTGCAGCCATATGAGCAACAAAGATAGCTAAATTTAACTATTAACTTTATAACAAAAAACATAGAATGCATTCACATCATCTTTTTAACCGCTATTTTACCTTTGAAAGAGCAACCAACTAGGAATGAATCTTACCGTGTTGAAATCCACCTCCTTAAGAATATCACATATGGCATTTCTAAGTTCATTATCAGTTAGCTTTAATTTATCCCCCTTCGCTGTAGCTTTTGCCTTTCCTTTAGCAGCCGTTTTACCTTATTAAGGAAAAACAAAGCTTCAATTATCATTTTTATAATCATTAAGACAGAAGGAACTTAATTGAAGAATTGATGATTACGAAATTGTTACATCTTCATACTTGATATTATGGACACTTGAAATCTAAGCCAAACCAGAAGGAAAAAAATTACCAGTTTTTGCCTTTGAAGGTGATTTTGCAGGAGTTGAGGACTTCTCCTTTGCTGTTCTTTCATTTTTCTTTTTCCTTGAGAAAACCTTTGGACTTGCATCACTATCATCATCAGCTTCAGAGTGTTTTGAAGAAGCTTTTTTAGTTGCAACTTTTGGTGAATTGGATTTTACAGAAGTTGTTTTCTTGGATTTAGCTTTCCCAGCAGATTCCTTCCTTCTAGATGTTTTTGAGCTTCTTTTGCGCTTAACAACATCTTCTTCAGATTCCTCTTCAGATTCATTCTCCTCATTTTCAGAATGCTCAGGCATCTCAGCATCAGATTTATCAGGAACACCATTTTCATTTTCTTCAACATTTTCCTCTTCCTCTTCTTCTTCCTCTTCTTTTTCTTCTTCTGACTCCTCAGAATCAGCTGTGCCCTTCCTACCTGATTTTGATGAATCCTCATCCTTTCTTCGACTCTGTCAATATACCATATAAACTTCAAACAAGAAAAAAAAAATGAAAAGAAAAGAATGATAATAGCAAGTACAAGCACACCAACCACAGGAAAGACATCAAAACAAGTTACACAATCAGATAGAATTGCTCAAATGATGACATATGCTTCTACAAAAAGGCAAGTCTCCAACCAATAATTTCCCATTGAAGAACTTCCTTACAGGATTTGCAAGATACGCAATATGATTTGGTGAAAAACTATTATGTAATTTAAAACAGTATAAATGTGTTACAACAAATACAAGAACTTATATTTCTCTGCTACATAAATTACGGGAAAGAAATCATCCAGGGCAATGAAATAAGAGACCACTGACATTCTCTCTCTCTCTCTCTCCAATTTCCTTCTTGGAAATGGGAAAGAAAAGTTATGATGAGATACAGCATACCTTTGCTGAACGTGATGATGAGGAACTTCCGGAGACTGAGCCTTTGGTTGGCCGCTTCCGTTTATTGTTCTTGCTTGCCTAATAACAGATGAAACTTTAAAACTTAAAATACAATACACAGCTTGAAATATGTAGCATGAGGAAAATAGAAAAGGAAACTAACCTTCTCTTTTTCTGCAAGCAGTACGGCTGTTGTAGCATGAGGTGCCAACAAAAAGTCTATCAGCTTTGCAATTATGTCTTCCTGCAAGCACATTTTATGTTAAATAAGAACAGCACATCCTTATTCAACTCACAGAAAGAAGTACATACTCGGAGAGCAAATATATATTGCAAGACTTGGATGCGTTAAAATGGAAGTAGGAGTCATGCAGTATACCTGTGATCTCATTGATGCATGCTCACAATTGTTATCTGCTGATTTGTCAGCAACATTAACAATATACAGACTACAAGATCTCTGACTTGATTGAATATGCATGTATACATGATAATAAACAGCAGAAAAACAAAAAGTTCTTTCACTAGTCAAGAAGTTGCCTTCTTAGCAGGGGAGGCAATAGCACAAAACATGAAGCAAGCAAGACTTAGAGCGTTGAAGGAAATTAGGCGTATTAACCTTCTTTGTAGTTGCCTTTGCAACTGGAATGTCAAGCAAATCACAAAATTCCAGCAACTTTTCTTTATTACACTTGTCAAACTTCTCTTTCACTTTCAGCTTTTGCTTTTCCTGCAATAAATATCGAAAATCACAGAGAGCCAATTTCTCAGAATATTAGAACTTGCTTGGGTTGCATATTGGTGAACAAAGTCTTTGTTGTAAACAACTGTAACACCCATACATTAAGTAATTTATCTTCCCCAAAGTTGAAATTCTTACCTCATTTTCGTGCCATACAAAACCAGAGAATCGGGAAATATTACTCTTAATCTGAATTGCCTGCAGAAGCAAGGAACTGAAGTTGCATAAAGATAGGTTGGAAGGTCTCTCACAGGCAACTAATATGCAAACTTATGAAATTATGTAATTAGAACTCTATGAAGCACCCAGTACAAATAGAACCAAATAACATCAACAGTAGTTGTATTACCTTTCCTCTCCTCCCAAAGAGGATTGTGTGAAGCAGTTTAAAGGAATCATCAGTCTTCCTTCTGGACAACTTGAATGCCACTGAGGAGAAAAAAAATTGAGGTCATGCTTAATCTTGGGGGGTGGGGGGGGAAGAGAACGACATTTCAAGCACCATCATAAAATTTGTAAAAACAATATCATAGAAAGATGAAATGTGAAGGTTGAAGATAAATTGCGCCTAAGCAAGATTTGCTAGAACTTCATAAGCGTAAACTTTATAGTGTAAGCCCAAATACTTCATATACAATGATAAAAGAATTTACAGATCCCTGAATATGGTGATATTTTGGAAAACACTTCCATAACAAAGTTCTAAAGAATAACATCCAAAAGCCAAGGGCCAGAAAACAACAAAGCAATATGTGACCAATTAGCAGATTTCTTGCATGGATCACTTTAGATGTGGTTAATGTTATTTCAATTGCGATAAAGAGGAAACTGACACTGCTACTTCGACGGTTTTATTCAACCCAAAGTTCCTATGGTGGAAAAGAATAGTAATTGCATGGGTATTCATACAAAACTTACATACTTCAAACTAGTGAGAGAAACACTGACATTCCGGAAATAGGAGAATCTTGCAATCAAACAAATGCCAGATTGGGAATTTTAACTAAGAATATTGAAACATAGTTTAGAGTATTTATAGATTTCGTTTATGACAACTGCAACATGCTTCTAGCTAATATAAATACATTTATTTCCTCAGCCTCATGTTCAGAATTTCCCATTTCTTTGAGCATTTATTTGAATTCACATGATCCTATTTAATTTGCCCCACTTTTCTCCACATGTTAATTCTTAAATGTTTTTGTGATTATTTCAGGTCAAAATATTAGAAGAAACAATTAGTTGATCCTTCAATTATTGATGAATTTGAAGTTTTAGCTCGAAATTTCTCTGCCTGATATTCAATATACCATGAGTATCCTTAAGAGGCACCAGCAGCAGTGCAGCACTCTAAAAAGGTGGAAATCTGAAGCTGATTGCAAAACAGCGATGAATATATCGATAATTGCAGGCATTGTAGACATTCACAGGGCATTTTGAATTTCCCATTTATTATGAAAAAAAAAAAAAAATCCAATACTTAAGCAACCAGTTTGTGGTCTCACTCCCAAATAACTGGAGAAAAAAAGTGGAAATTCTTGAAAGTTCAATATGTAACTGGATAAAACAAAATGAACAAGAGAACCATAAAGTTGCATCCAATGAAATGAATACTCCATGACATTGAATGAAACTTAGTTTCTCTCAAATCCTATTCAGTGGCCCATACAATATCACAGGTTTTAGAAAAGACTTGAAAGTTAGAAAGTTCTATCATGGGGAAGAAAAAAAATACTTTATCTTAACTTAAATCATATTTTACCAATGAAATTAGCATCGAAAAACAACAAAAGATTGCAGCCACAGAAAATTTATGATGTTGAACTACCTCAGTCATCAATAAAGAATGAATTAAATATGTAAGAGAGAGAGATCATACCATTAGGTATATCTTTCAGAGGTGTACCACGGCCCTGTATTGTCAAAGGCAAATTATGTATAAATTGAAATCCCCACAAACCAAAAAAAAAGTTGGAAAATGCAAATTCAAACATGACAATTAAAATAAACCTTTTCAATGTGGAATTCTCTGGAAGCATCCTTTTCTATAGATGCCACCAACCTTTCAACAGATTTTCGCTCACGTTGTGGCCTGTCTGTGAGTGGAGTCCTTGGCTCTGACAGCTTCTTTACTTCGGCTACCTTCTTCTTCTTTTCACCTTTCTCCCCAGCATTCTTCCCTTTTGCGCGTTTCTTTAACTCATTCTTTTCCATCTTCTTTTCATCCTTGGAACCATTAACCTTAGCTTCCACCTCTTCTTTTGTTTTCTCCTTTTCTTCAATCTCTACATCTTCTGGCTCTATTTTTTCTTCCATGGCCTCATCTTTTTGTTCTTCCTGTTTTTCTTCCATGGCTTCATCTTTTTGTGCTGCCTTTTCTCCTTCCATGGCTTCATGTTTTTGTTCCTCCTTTTCTCCTTCCATGGCTTCATCTTTTTCTCCTGCCTTTTCTTCTTCCATGGCTTCCTCTTTTTGTTCTGCCATTTCTTCTTCAATGGCTTCATCTTTTTGTTCTGCCTCTTCTACTTCCATGGCTTCGTCTTTTTGTTCTGCCTTCTCTTCTGCTGTGGCTTCACCTTTTAGTTCTGCCTTTTCTTCTTCCACGGCCTCAATTTTCTGTTCATCATTTTCTTTCTTTACCTTCTCTTCTTCTACCTCTCCCCTCTCTTTTTCTTGGTTTTCTTTTCCCTCATTCACCTTGGGGTCTTTGTCCATCTTCTCAGTGACAGCATTCTCATTATCTTTTTTATCACCATCTATTTCTTTCACATTCTCATCACCCTTTTTATCACCATCTATTTCTTTCACATTCTCATTATTCCTTTTATCACCATCTATTTCTTTCATATTCTCATTATCCTTTTTATCACCATCTATGTCCTTCACATTCTCATTATCTTTTTTACCCCCATCTATTTCTTTCACTTTTTTGCTTTGCTCTTCTGTTTCCTCTGTCACAATTTTACCAGATATAGCTTGAGCACTACCATTTTGCGCTACATTGGGAGCTTCAGTTGCTGCTTCTTCCTCGCCCATAGTAAATTCTACAGAAGACTCAAATTTTTCCTTCTCTTGAGAATCTGTTGAATTTGATAGTAGAATGCAGTATTTGTGAGAAAAATAAAGATGTTACTTAGAAATAGTCAATGTTAAACCTATCAGTGTAGATTAAATATAGAGGTGCACTTCATCACCTAAACAAACAGATTTTTATTTTAAGAAAACATAGGAAATATCAGGGACACTGACATCAATATATATTTGATAAAAGAATATTTTTCCTTATATACTAAAAAAATTTTGCTAGACAATCCTTTGCCTTAAAACTCAGTATTTCAAGAGACAATCCACAAAAGCCTTTAAAAAGTTAAAAGAAAAAAAATGCCTTCAAAAAGTTAAAATTCACTAGCAATATTCACTAGCAATATCTTAGTTTGTAAAAGACTAGCAAACTTCTTTTTTGTTCCACCAATGGACCAAAGAAAAGCATCAAGCAAAGAGGAAAACAAAATGGCATAAAGAAAGTAAAACATACTTTGACCATACCAAAAACATTTACAATTAGCATGTGAATTCCTGACAAAAAAAAAGGAGAAGCTCAGGTCATGAAACAGAGGAAACGAATAACACTAGCATTATGAACAGAAACTGCCTCATCCTACTGCCATATGCAAAGCTGTCTGACACACACACACACACAAAAAAAAAGAACATATCGGCATGAAAAGTTCGGATCTCTAAGTTTAATGTGTTGTAATCTCAGAAACAAAACGTGAAAATTAAGCTAATTCAGAACAGAAAAACGATTATAACAATTAAACGCAATTAGAAATCATTTAACCAACTTAAAAACTCCCCTCATTCAAAGTCAAAATTACGAATCTTTAAGTTCAATTTCTCGCATATTAACGGAGGAAGCGTGGAAACTAAGCTGAATTTAACTAATTCAGAAAAAAAAAAAAAAAACTATTTAATTTACCTCAATTTAGGAAAAATAGCAAGCTTCATACACCTGTTTCATTTAAAGTTCAAACATTTCTTCGTTGTAACCATGTTCAGAAGAACAAACAGAACATTTAATTCAATTTCGCATATAGAACACCAAATACAAAGAGGGAAGAAAATGAGTATTTTTCATCCAAAACAAACATGGCTCAAAACCCTAACATTTAAACAAGCAATTCTGCACCATAATAACAAATTACAGGTGCATTTCGGAAACCCAAAAGAAGATGCAGAAAGGGAAGTAATAATTAGAAGAGGAATCAAAACTTACAGAGATTTGCAAGCCCTAGCCTGTCAATTGGAGAGCTTAAAGGTTAAGTCTTTGAAGCTCCAACACACTTATTTCTGAAGCTTCGATTTCTCGTTACTGAGAGAATTGAAAAAATGGAAAATTAAAAAGTGGGTCTTTATTGGTGGGGATAGACTTTCATAAGACGGACTTGAAATCCGGATTTTAAATGCAGTTAATTGCCACGTTGGATGAACTGTCAGACGTGGGCGAGAGGAGATCGAGATTGCTGAAGTTGATGCTGTTATGCGGCTGAGAGTTTCTGATAAAAAAATCAACGGCTCTGATTTAATATTCGCCCGCGCCACTGAGGTGGCATCTTTGCATTTTGCATGGTTGGACGCGATAATATACTGAGTTGGGCTAACAATTTTTGGAGTAAAACTATTTTATCTATGTTTAGGGGGAAAAAAAAAGAGTAAAACTATTTCTTTTAGTATTATAAGATAATTTTTGAGATAGTTTTTAGCTTTTTATATGGCGTTTTATCAAAGCTAAAATTATAGCTTTGAGCATTTCATTCATAAACAGCTGCTATAAATAGTTAATAACTATTCATACACATAAACGTTAGTCAAACAGGTAATCTATAAAACACACCGTTGATCTTAACTGTGCACTTGTTATCCTCACAAGCAGCAAATAGTGTACCTGCTATCCTCAAGCACGACCCCTTATATACATTTGTCCTTCATAGAAGAGGGCGCTATATCGTAAGCTAACCCCCCCCCCCCCCCCCCCCCC
>CATIWJ010131534.1:0-14610 GCA_949640765.1 Croton laevigatus | reverse complement strand
TGCCCAACCACTTGGAGATTTTCTTCTGTGGAGGGATCTCTTGGATCCGTTTTTCTCTTTCTGTAGAAAATGATGTGGAGATGATCCTTTAGATTCGTCTCTGCCCTTTGTAGATTGCCGGGTGGAGGATTCTTTGGATCCTCCTCAACCCTTTTTTGTAGATTGTTGGATAAGGGATCGCTTGGACCCTTTTTTGTAGGCTGCCAGGCGGAGGATCCCTTTTATGGAGAAACATATGTCGTTGTAGAATCATAATCCACTCAATGTAGATGTATTCATACTTTGGAAAAAATATTCCTGAAATATGCACTAACATCTTGCAATAAACTTAAACTATAAATTATAAGGAGATATATTGTAAATAATAAATTAACCAAGTATCATAATTTTGTGAGTGAGGTAGGATCTTCCCTACTACTCTCCCCCCTTCTTAAGGGGATCCCCACGTCGACTTCAGTCATTTAGGTTATGTAGGCCTTCATCTAGCTTTATTACAGCAAGATTCTTAAAGTTTCGCTATTAAAAGCAGAGTTAATTGAGCATTAAAATCAAAGAAGTGTATGAATGGCAAGAGCTTAGTACTGTGTAGTGAAACAATATCTAAATAGTAGTCTTAATCAATATTGTAGACTAGTATTCGAGAAAAACAGAACAACAGAGTTCCACTAATTCATATAATTCATCCCCAAAAAATTTGAAAATGCATAATTTTCAACTTTTAATGTGGTCAGGGTGCCTACTTTGTGACCTTATAACTTTTGATATGGCTCTTCATCTTATGCGAAACTTTTTTATTGTTCAAGTACTCATGTAATACTATACCAACATATGAATTTCAGATTAATAACCATTTGAACACATAAATTGATATTGGCATAAAGTTTTGAAATAGTCACAGAAATCTGTAATTTCCAGATTTTGAGTTTCATATGGCATATTTTGCAAGTCCATAACTTTCTCTATGCTCAACGAAATTCAATGACTCCAAAGCCAAATGAAAGATGACATGTAATTCTATAAATATATGTAATTACATGGCACATAAAGCACATTAGGTATTCAAAATAGGTCTCAAAATCTCAGAATTATCATTTTTATGTTGTACAATGTTTATGTTGTTCTTCAAACCGAAGAACAAAGTATATGCACATAAAAGAAAATGCCTCAACAGTTTTGTAGGACAATTCGCAGAAGTGATAGTAATAATCAACATAAATTCTGTGCAAAAATATCATCTAGCATCTGCTATGTTTATTAGATGAGCATGGCAACATACGAAGAATTTCACCTCTATAACACAGAAAAATAATACATTCCGTTCTATTGCCACCTCAATATCAACTAAAGCTCCCCGTAACAAGGGTAGCTTTACCTCCAAGTGGTTGGGCACGATCCCTCCACAGAAGAAAATCTCCAAGTGGTTGGGCACGATCCCTCCACAGAAGAATATCTCCAAGTGGTTGGACACGATCCTTCCACAGAAGAATATCTCCCCTCCACAGAAGAATATCTCAAGTGGTTGGGCACGATTCCTCCATAGAAGAAGATCTCCAAAGTAAAGAAAGCATCCCCAAAGGGGAGAACATCGACATTATCCCCAAAGGGGACTTCGACATTGACATCGACATTATCCCCAAAGGGAACATCAACATCATATCAAAAGGGGAGAACATCGACATCATCACAAAAGGGGACAAGATCTCCAAAGTGGTTGAGCATGATCTAAGGATCATCCCTCCATAAAATACTTAAAACATTTTTTGTCGAGTCATAGCTCCGGAGAACGAGCACCAGGACAGAAACCCTCAGTCTTTGATTAAGGGACTTGAGGGGGGGACATGTGATAACATCACCCTAAAAAGGTAACATTCTTCCACTATAAATAGCCACATTTCTCCACAAAAGGTAACATTTTTTCTCCTCTCTCCATTCTAATATATTTTTCCTCTGAATCGATCTCCTGCTGACTTAATCATCGGAGTGCATGCCTAAGGGCATCGCCCGACCTCTCCTTTTCTCTCCTTGCAGGATCGAATCGAGAAGAGTACCCAACTATCCTTCAAGTCTCCCTTGGGTGACCCAAAAATATCAATTACCAACACCAAAAAAGGAGTAAACTCCAGAAAATCAGAAAGAACAACCTAAAAAATCCAAAAACTAACAAAAAAAAAGAAAATTAAAAAAAAAAAGGAAGAAAATAAAAGAAAAGGGCTACCACCAATGAAAAACACCAGCAGCGGTCCTTATAACACCACACCGGAGCTTCTAGTAGCAAAAAGAGTATAGAGAGAGAAAAGGAAAGAGGCACAATGAACCACTAATTTTATTGTTTAAATATTTAAATTAAATTAAAATTTGTGTATAACCCTCTATTTTCTCTCTTCCAAACTTCTAAGCTTTCTTATTTTTTTTCTTTTAGGGGCTACAGGTAATGACTCACATATTCTTCTTCATTTTCTCTTGTAGTTTTAGAATTTATATATTATACTTTTCATCTTTTATTATCCAAACACCCTAAAAATTTTATAGAGAATTTTAGCTTCAAGGTGCCTCTAATATGAGAGAATGTTTGAAATTTAGGGATTATTAGTCCAATCTACTTAAAAATTAAAGAGATTTTACCATCGTCAGTCTAAAAATCCAATGAAGTATGCCCTTCAGTCACGTATTTAATGTTGTTGTTAAGTCCTTGCTTCAGCAGCCCTGGAAGTTAAGGCTAACCCATTTGATCCCTATACTTTGAATATGTTATGTTTACTCATTTGTCTCCTTTTATTATAAGGTTTGTTTCTATAGGATGTGAATTTGAGCCCTCTTGCTCTCCTATCTATGTAAAAATAATTGTTTGGGTTATATTTTGGCTGTGATGCATGTTTTGTTTTTGTTGATTATAATTTTTGCAATATTTTGTTGTAGGTCTCATGCTCCTTTATTGAGCTTTATGCAATTAGTGTAATAGTATTTGTTTATAAATGAAATTATATTTTTGCCAAAAAAATTTAAAATTTAAGTTTAATCTCCGAATAAAACACAACAATTAAAAACATAAATTCCATTAAATCTAGGCAATTGGAGTTGCACTTAAATCCGGACTCAAAGAATAAGTTAATTTGAAAATGAGCTTAAGTAACATTTTTACCTTGAACTTTCACTAATTTCACAATTTCGACAGATTTTTAGGTTTTTAACAATCTCAAACTAAATCAACATTTTTATAACAATCTCACCTTGGTTTTAGATTTTGGACTAAATTGAAAGATTGAAACTTCTAAGTGGACCCTCCCTAGTTAACAAAGGTTAAACCTAGTATAGGCCTAAGTAACACTTCCAAATGCAATTGTTAAAGTTTTCACAAGTTTGAAGAAAATGCTGAGTTTCACAAGTCGACGGTGGCAAACGGTGGTGGCAGCTGGTGGTGATTGGCTGACCGTTGACTGTTTGACTATGATTGCTGGCTGTGCGTGGACTGCCACATGGCAGCGTTTGGTTGGTTATGGTTGCTAACTGTGTTGTTGATTTTGACTTTATGGTATGATTTTGCTAGTTTGGTTTGATTTGGTCTAGCTCGAGCTAATTTGTGCGTATACTTTGGTTTTCTGTCTGATTCTTGATCAATTTGACTTGATAAAATTCTCAATTTGAGGCATAATGTAATTGAAACTAAGAGTGATGCACGAGGTTAAAGGGTCATGATGTCGAGTTGATAAAAAGGCTAAAACACTGTCTGGTTCAAGCTTGTAGGCTTAAACCACTGCTTGAATTGAGTTGGATATTGAAAGGAATTGGACCCAGGCTTTAGCCTAAATAGCAATTTCTGAAGTTTATAGTTAAATAAATAGTAATTTTTTTAAAAAAAAATTAAATAAATAGCATATATTTTTTTAATTTCATTTTATACTCCTCTTCCTTTCTATTCTATATGTAAAATTAAAAAAATTAAAAACTAAAAATGTTCAGTAAATAAATATTTGTACATAAAAATATTTTTGTATTATATATAAATTCGTACATAAATGTATTTATATACTTATATAAATACATTTATATAAGTATATAAATATATTTATGGGTAAGAATCGAACCCAGGTTTCCCTAGTAAAGAAGCTATGTTGTTGACCATTGCGCCAACTCTTTGTCCTTGTATTAATTCTTGTATATAGGTATATAAAATTTGTACATAAAATATTTATATATTTTGTGTTTTTTATTTTTTATTATTTTTAAATTTTTATTTTATAGGTTGGGAAAAAAAAGAAGTGATGTATAAAAGGGTTTTAGTGATCCAAATATGCTACTTGATTTATTTTGAAAAAATACTGCCATTTAGTACATTATAAAACTCAAATCCTGCCATTTAGTTACATTGCTCTTTTAATGAGCAGGATAAGACTTTTGTGTTGTCAATTATGTTGTCAAATAGACGTGTTGAAGACAAACTCTGTTGGAAATATGACTCAAAGGGTGCTTACTCAGTTAAGAGTGCATATCGTTATATTCAGAACACAAGAGAAGTGCCTCATTTGTCTTCTCCTTTGCTATGAAAGAAAATAGTTAACCTACACAATTTCGCCCTTCTCATTTTTCAAAAATTGAAATCTATAGCCAACAAAGTTACTACCTCCGTTTTTATGATATGTTTGCATTTTCGTTTTTAGGTGTTTTTTTTAAGTTGTTTACATTTCCATTTATAGTAAGTTTTGTAATTGTTTATTATTATTATTATTTTATTGGTATTGGTGAAAAAGTAAGTTTTTTAAAGGGTTAGTAATTGTTTATTATTATTTCTATATTGGTATTGGTGAAAATGAGTTTGTATTGGTATTGGTGAAATAGTGACTGTAAATATATGAGAAAAACGGAGGTAGTATTAGGTTCTATGGTGATAGAGGCTTTGTGCAATTTCAAAAGATTTTGCTCACTTAATCGAAATACATGGGTGGTGTGGTGGAGTTAAACGAATAAACTGTACTATTCCAAATGTAAGTAGACTTTCACGAAGGGTGATGGAGGTTGTTGACGGTGAAGAAGAGATATGATTGTAGTGGTTGTCCAATAAATGAGAGGTTTGATTTCAGACAAGAATATATGGTTTTGATTGATTTTATAAAAGGTGACGGATTGATTTTTGTGAAGGGACCAAACAAAATTAAGAAATTTGATTGGAGATATGTTGGCAAAATAAGAAGTAAAATCACTAGCTCCACTGTACATTAGAGAGGTGTAAAGAGAAAAAAGTGAGACCTAGTGTCCAACCCAAATTATAGATAAGAAGAGACATGGTGGAAGACAAGATTAGATAATTTGGCCCAAAATAAATAAAGTTCTGAATAATTAAGGAGCTAAAATACAAATTAAATAATGTGGAGAGGTCTTTAAATTGACCCTAAACACTTAAGAGGTAATTAGGATGCCTAAAATTTTGGATAGGCACCAAAAATTGGGAGAAAATCCAAAATTATAGGTCATTGTCGTTTTGGAAGTCTACCTCCCTAGAAACACTATCGTTTGGCGAGCTAGTAGTGTCGTTCGGCGAGAATCCTCGGCAAGGCATCCTTGTCGTGCGGGCCGCCCTTTCGTTTTGGGCGCGCCTTAGCAGACCTGTTCGCGTCATTTTTCACCCGTGATCCCTGAAGTTTCTTTTGTTTTTCAATTAGGTCCCTCCGGCCATATTTTCTTTAGGTAAATGACCCTTAAACCTAATTTAGCTCTTCAATTTAGTCAAATATCTTAATTAATTAATTAATTTGGGATTGTTTTAATAATTAAATATTTTAAGGGCCTAAATAAATTATGAGGACATTAAAATTAAGCCTAAAATATTATAAAATTTATTAAATGAGTTTAAAATTGGGATAAAAATATTTGGAGACCTAAATATTTAATTTTGGACATTTGATGAAGGATATTCAAAGGAAGATTAATTTCAATAATTAATAATACTAATTTTAAAGTTTAAAAAGGAAATAAATGGAAATAATTAAACAAAAAAAAAAAAAAGAGTCTGGATACGAACCGTAAACTTATGACTTTGGATATGAAAGATTTTAAAACAAAGAATAGTCCGAAGACATAAAGAATAAGGATCTAAAAACTTAAAGAGACCGAGATTTAATGAATTTATTAAATAAAGTTCGAACTAGGCTAATTCTTAAAGAGTTATTCTTGAGTCCAATTGAGATCGAACTTGAATTTAATTTCTTGAACATGATATGATAAAATTAAAATTTGGTTTTATTCATCTCATCTTGTTTATGATTTTGGTTTAATTTCTTGAACATGATAGTCCAATTTATTTTTCTCGTAGTAAAATTACATACTATTATCCTTTATAAAAAAAATTGAAATTTAACATTTTCTAGTGTATTTAATTTAGTCATAATTGTTTATTAGTGTATTTTTAAATTAAAAGCGAGTTAAACTATTGGGTTTTTTTTCTAAAAAAAATTGTTAAATTATTAGATTTAGATAGGTTAAAGTTTTTGTTTTTAAAAAGATATTTTTGATTACGATTCAACAGCTAACAAGGCTTCCTTCCTTCCCATCCGTTCTTCTTTTCTGACCTGTGTCAATTTTCATATATTGTCATTTACTCAAATTTACTGCCCCCCAACAGTTTATCAGATCGACCCTCATCAAACTACGCATTTCCCTTTATATCCCTTTCTCCTTCCTCCATCACCTTCTTTTTCTTTTCCCCGTCCTCTCCATTTCAGTACGAGGCAATCATCAACAGCTCCAAGGGAGCTATGGCCTAAATCCTATCACATTACCAATTTCAAGGTTTCAATTTTTAGTTTCCATCTTTTCCTTTCTTTTCAATAGCATAATTTCTTATTGAATTCCAACAGATTAATCAATATTTGTATTTACTAAAACCTCTCCTCTTTATTAATCTAGTGCTATTTAGCTTTCTCGATAGGTCTTACTTCGTGTTTTTGTTTCAATTTATTTTTTAATTCTGAATTTGAATTCAACTCCGTTTCTAATTTAAAGATTTATCTTAATAAATTGCGTTCAGATCCTTAAAAATGTGTGATTATTTGCGGTGAATCAAAATTTTCTTTTTATTAAGAGCTTCATTCTTGATTTCTTTGTTTGTGATCTATGATTTATTCATCCTTGTTTTTCAACAAATTTTGGATTGTGAATGCAGCGATTTTGAATTGGCGGTGCTTAAAATATGGCGTGGTTTAGCGGGAAGGTCTCCTTGGGGAACTTCCCGGATCTTGCTGGTGCGGTGAACAAGCTTAGCGAGAGCGTCAAGAACATTGAAAAGAATTTCGATAGCGCTCTTGGGTTGGAGGAAAAGCCAGATTCTAGCAGCGAAGGTACTTTCATATGTTTCTTGTTTCTATTTCTCATAGTTGTTAACAAAATGATGCAAGTTTTAAGTCCCCATTATTGAGGAGCCTAGTATAAGTTACATTCTCATTCAATTTGAAGTTGGTTAGTTCAGATCATAAGTTTAACATAAATTAGGGAATGACATATTCTGCTTCTTTATGCATGAATGTCTCAAGTTGTAAATTAGGGAGTGCTTATTTATAATTTCTCCCCTGTTTGGATCCCAGCTTCAGGAATATGGCCAGTCATGTCCTTTATGGGGCAGAAAAGTGAGGATGGTGATAGTGAATCTTCAGGAAAAATTGGATCTCCTCAGAAATTGTCTACGGTTGACGAAGAAGAGACACGGAGGTTGATTGACAAACAATCTAAAGTTGAAGAAGAAAATCAAGGCCTTAAAGAAGAGAAAGAGGAGGAGGAGCATCAAATGGTTGTGGAAAAAACAGATAATGTGGTTTCAGAGTCCGTTAAACATGTGTCTGAATCAGAAACTGCACCTGTTGAACCACCTGAATCAGTTGATGATGATGACGTTAAAACACCGGTATCAGTTGAAAATCAGCAGGAGAAACAGATCTCGGATGTGGGTCCTGCTGATGAAGCAGAACCAGTGGAGGTCAAGTCAGGAGGTGTTGGGATCAATCAGATGGAGGATGATGCTGTTGGGCATGATGAGTCATATACAGTGGTTGATAATCATGAGAGCAAAGATGAACAAAAAATGCAAACAGAGACTGTAGAAGAAGGTCCTGTTTCTCAAGTTGAAGTTTCTAATGATGTTCAAGCTGAGCCATCAAGTTATACTGAAGCTAGAGACACACTTGATCCATCTGGTTCACCAGTCAAAGCTGATGAGGTACAAATGGCTCAGCAAGTTTCTTTCCCTACTGCTCTTCCCTTTGATCAGACTTCAGAGATTGTTCCTGGATCAGTTGCTGGTGACAGTGATGCAAATGTCAAACCAGTTGTAGAGGACAAGCATGCCAGTGGTAGTGAGACAGACACTAATGAGCAAAGGTTGAGCTCAGCATCAAATGTTTCTGACTCTGTAGATTCAGCGATCGAATTAGAAAAGGTAAAGCTGGAGATGAAAATGATGGAAAGTGCATTACAAGGTGCTGCAAGGCAAGCTCAGGTATTTCGCTTAGTACGAAAAATGTTACCAACTGGTATGCTGTCATGGCATATTCTCAATATGCTATCTTGTGTCTTTAATGCATCTTTTTTTGGGACTTCCTATATTTGTATAAAACATTGCAGGCAAAGGCAGATGAGATTGCAAAGTTGATGAATGAAAATGAGAACCTTAAAGCTGTGATTAGTGATTTGAAGGTAAATATTAATCAATCTTCTTTTATTTCCTTATATTGCTATGGACATTGGTAGATATTTATGTGATCATATTTTATTAATGGAACTTTTTTTTTTTTAATACTGCATCATGCAATTAACCTTTATCAACTGCAATAAATTGCAACACTCCATTATTTTCTGTCGGTTATAGTTTCTATCCTAAATGGAGTTGTATTTTTGCTTTTTTTTCTGTTGAGAATTAGATTAAAGTTTTTTAATTCATTGTAACCATTTTTATAAATTTACCTGGCTATGTTTCATATCTATAATTTATGTTTCCACTACTTTCACATGAGAGTAGCTTTCTAGCATGCTCTAGGATTCTTCCCCTGCTGGTTAGTATTACTGGAGAAGAAGCTCATCATTCCCTCTCTTGTACTTGCAATGTGATGGTCTGATGGATTGCCTTTTTTCTCTTGGAGAAACGTGTTCAGTTTCCTTTAATTTAATATGTTCTCAAGAATTTTCTTACTTACTCTCTTTCTGTTTGAGTCTTGATTATATTATTACGTCAAAGTCTTTCTTCTGTCTCTGGGCTAAGTTGGCTTAACTGGTATGGAACAGAGAAAATCCAATGATGCTGAAATTGAATCTTTAAGAGAGGAATACTATCAAAGAGTTGCTACCCTTGAAAAAAAGGTAGGCTCTTTTTTTATCCTTTCTCTTGATATATGTATTGATTTTTTGTTTCAAAAAATTGTTCGTTATCTTATAGTGCTTTTTTTAATGTTTACAACTACAACCAGAATAAGTTATTGTCTTGGAAAATGAATGATCACTGATTGTAATGTGTAACCCTAGTCCCTAGATATATTCGAGATGGGACTGATATCGGCTATATTTGTTGCTTTATACATTCTCCTATCTACTAATAGATTCTGGCAATGTTCCATACAATATGTTATGCTAATATCTACTTTTTTATCTACATTTCCATAACCCAAGAACAATATTTTGACTGTTTACTGCTATACCTTTCGTCATAGCTCTGTTACATATAAAGAAAATGTTGCGGAAAATGGTGGTATATGTAGATTATCAGCAGTGCTTGAATTTAGTAACAAATGTTTAATGTGTTTTCAGAGGCCAATGTGATTCAAAAGATTTTGACTGTCATATAATTAAAACAGAAGAGCTCAGCTTTTTTTTGGTCATATTTTTTTCTGCATTTAAATTTGAGAAAGAAATAGTTTCCTTAATTTTATTCCTATATTTTTCTTCTGATCATACTAGTTATGTGGATGGAATAATGTGTTTGCAAATGCATTATTTTTTCTCAGTTGACATGTCCAATGGCTTACTAAAGTGGGCTTTAGTTTATCCATACTGTATAGTTGAAAATATTTGTTTGGTGTACCAGGTGAAGAACTTTCAAAAAAGCAGGCTGCTCAGGAATCTACAATTAGGAAATTACGAGCTCAGGTATTTTACTTGCTTAATAACTCTCTGAGCTTATTGATGTTTAATACCAGTGCAGCAATGGAATTTTTATTTGCTTAATTTAATAAAGAGTTCTCTAATAGGAAATTATTAAATAGTTTTTAAAATTTTTGTACATTATGGGGCCCACTTTTTTCATTTCGCCCCGGGCCAAATAATTATACTTAAGACAGGTTGATACAATTTTTCATGCTAATTTGCTACTGCCTTTGTGTTTAAATTCTTGATAAAACTTGGTTTTTGAAAACACTTGTCCCATGATTATGAGAAAGTTTTTTATTCTAATTTTGAGCTGATTTTTTTATTTATTCTATGGGTTTATTTTTGTCATTGAGATATGATTTGAAACTCAACGCAGACATAAATATTAATGTTGAAATGTTAAATTCAGTGTTCGTAACAACTCAATCACCTGGCGATGCCTCCAGTGCTCCGAAGAAGCATGGACTATCTGATGTTTACTCAAATGAATCCTCGTAAGATTAATATGTAATTGTTGGTTTTATTTAATTTGATTTAACATGTGGAAATTAGTTAGTTCTTCATTATGTCAATAATTTATCAACATAAAATTATATCAATATAAATTTGGTTTATGATTGGATACTAATTGAAATTGTCTTATTCTTTTCTTTATAGGAACATGATGACGATGATAGAGAGAATTCCGGAGGACATGAAGTCTAGGCCAGTCATTCAAGTCTTTTGAAACATTTTTTTTTTTTTTGCTACATTTCAAAGACATTTGTTTATAATGTTTGAAGAATGTTATGGTGATATTTCAAGTGAAAATTGTTGTTTAGTGCTAATCAAGTTGAAATCATTTTTTTTTTTCTTTCAACACAATGTTAGCTAAATTCAAAAACCGTTGTTACCTGACAAATTCAAAGTCGTTGCCTATTAAAAAAAACCGTAGCTTATACTGAAAAAAAGCATTGCTTTATTGTCAAAACCGTTGCTTTTTCCAAATAAAAAATTATTGCCTTTTGCTTAAAAGCCGTTGGCTTTTCTAGATGAGAAACTGTTGCCTTTTAGTGAACCAGCCGTTGCTTTTTCAAAATCAAAAACCGTTGCCGTTTACAAAATTTGTTGGCTTTTCAGGACAAGAAACCGTTGCCTTTTAGTGAGAAAACCGTTGCTTTTTATAACAGAGAAAA
The DNA here is from genome assembly GCA_949640765.1 of Croton laevigatus. Taxonomy (NCBI): domain Eukaryota; kingdom Viridiplantae; phylum Streptophyta; class Magnoliopsida; order Malpighiales; family Euphorbiaceae; genus Croton; species Croton laevigatus. The sequence continues at coordinate 3,316 of CATIWJ010131534.1, read as the reverse complement.
CCGTTGCCTTAGGTTATAAATAGGCATCGCCTATAAAAACCGTTGCCATAACTAGTCCCGACCGTTGCCTTTTTGAAAAGGCAACGCGAGTATCTTCAACGGGTGTAAAACCGTTGCCTTATTGAGAAGGCAACGGTTTTACTAGTTAAGGCAACGAATGTTGGCCGTTGCCTTAGACCAAATATGGTGTAGTGAATAAAGCTATAACCTTACCAACAAATTCCAAACAGAAATTAACACTAGAATTAACTGCATAGTTTAAGAGACAATAAAGCTATAACCAAGCTATAACCTTACCAATTAACTGCATAGTATATATATAATCAACTAAATATAAATTAATGTAGGAAATAAGAATAGAAAAGGGTTTCTTATTACATCAATCACAAAAAAATTACAATAATCACAGCTTTTTTAGCAAGATCATCAACCAAAAAAAATAAGAAAGAAAGAAGGAGAGCCGGCCTAAGGTTTCAAACCAAAAACATGAAGCGAAAATCGTACCTGGTATGAAAGAGCCGGCCGCTGCTGCTGGTGAAAGTTTTGCGACGGCAGTGCTGGAAGGGTGAAGGAGCACGACGGAGATGGATGCGAACTAGGAGGAGCGGCTGTCTATGGAGGCGATCGGCGTTCTGGCGGAGGGTATGAAGCCAAGGCGAGGCGATGATGAAGGAGAGAAGGGAGAGCGACGGGCGGGACTCGGGAGGATAGGAAAAAATCGAAGACTGAAGATTGAAGTTGAACGAAATAGAATAAAGAGAAACTTAAAATTAGGGTGTATTAGGTTTAACATAAAACGACGTTGTTTCAATAAATCGGTTCGGTTCGGTTCACTGATAGCCAAAACTGATAACCGAACCGAAAAATTCGGTTTATATATTTTCAGAACCGAAACCGAACCGAATAATTTGGTTAACTGAAAATTCCGTTCAGTTCGGTTCCGGTTTATGGTTTGGTTTTGCCCACCCCTAGCGATGGAAGCCAATTGACGCAAACATGAAACACAAAAGCTTATCGTCATCCCATCGCTGGCGATTTATTGGCCTTCTGTATTTCATGGCCACGGTGAGAAGTCCAAGCTAGAGTAATATAATCATAGTTGACGCAGCGGAATATTCAAGATAGAGATAATCCAACCACCAGTTGATCGATTAAATTCAATGCTAGAAGATAGTCTTCCAAAAGCCTATTGATTCAAAAGAATACTAGGATTTTAGGCATCCAAACAAAATTTCGGGAAAACGAAAATAGGGTTTAAATTCATCAAAAACTGCCGTCTAAGTTCACAAATTACATATAAATAGAAAACCAAAAGAAACTCTAACCGAAACTGAAAAGGAAACATCAAATCCGAAAATTACAATTAAACCAAAAATTGAAAAGCGCGTTTGTCAAGGCCGAAACGAAGGAATTTAGCCGAAAAGTGATGGACATCAAGCATTAGCTGTGTGTTTTGTTTGTTGGGCCGTTTCGGATGAAAAAAGACCCAAGAATTGCCAAAATCCGAACCTACCAACCTTGGCCGCAAGTTGGCTGCAAAATTGCCGAATTGGCCCTATTTGCTGAAATGGGCCCTGAGGTCCATTTTCTCCAAAAATTCCAACTCTGTTTCCAATTCCGCATCACCTAGCTAATTTAATATCTTGTAAAATTTTAATGAATCGTCTAGTATAGTTCAGAAGCTCAAGAAAGGCTTGGATTTGTTTTAGGCCTTCTAGTCAGGAAAGGCTAAAATTTTTTTAGCTATACGGTGCTGAAGTTCTATTTGTCCATTTCCTATTTCTAAGCCCCAAAATCCTATCTTTCTTTTAAACAGTACCATTTTCCTTTTGGACAATTCTAGGAAAATTTATAAAAACCTACTTGGGTTTTACCCCTATTTATATTTTTTTTTTGTCTTTTTTTGACAAAAATATCTATGAGTTTTAATTCCGTTGATAAAAATACACTTCCGCCTATTTTATGTTAAAACAACATATAAAGACAAAAAATATAATTTTACGAGCCTTTTGAAAAAGATCAAAAAGTAAAGGACTGTTTTGCATTTTTGTCATCTTCAACCTTGGAATTCCAGTAACCACCGACCAGACAACCGGAATTCTGCGAACAAGGCCAAAAATCAACACAATACACATTCTCAGAATCGTCTCAACGTAAGAATTCCAAATATGCAACTATATCTAACTATTTGTTCTAAAAATCCTATGTTTCTTTTAAATAGTTCCATTTTCTTTTTGGATAATACTATGCCATTTTATTCTGCTACTTTAAAGATTGTTCTAAATGTTTTTCATGTTCTTGTATGTTTTTGCTAGCAACTAAAATGTCATCTATGTATACTAGACAAAAATAAAATTGCAGAAATAAAGAATCCATGAATCGTTGAAAAACTGCAGGTGCGTTTTTTAATCCCAAGGATAAAACGTTCCATTCGAAGTGTCCTTCGCTACAAGTGAAAGCTGTCCAAGGTTTAAACCAATCTTCTAATTTTAATTAGTTATAAACTGATTTTAAATCGAACTTACTACAAATCTTTCTTCCCTGTATTAGATTTTGTAAGCTATCTTTATTTGGTATATCATACCCATCGTCAGCTGTATTATCATTTAGCCTTTTGTAATTATAGACTATTCGTGCTTTGCCTCTTTTTATTTTAGTTGTGCTTCTTTGTATTAAACCTTGTTTAAGCATTTCAGGGATTTGTTGAATAAATTCTTCTTTGTCTGCTGGTGTGTATTCTATATTTTTGGTTATTATCCGTATGTCATGGTTTATAATTTTCATAGGACAAAAATAATTAACCCTACATTTTGTAATATCGCCTTCTATTATCCCTTTTTGTTCTAATCGTTGAATTATAGGATAATTTAAACCTTGTGTTATGTCTGGACCTTTTTGTAGTTCGTGCATTATATGTCTTGAAAGCATAAAATATGCTTCATTTTCTATATTTTCCTAAGTTTTACTTTGTTTATCTTTTAAGAAATCTAACGCGGCAGGTCCCCCACGCTTCGCTGAAAACTCTGATTTTGCCATGTATTTGCTTGTTGGGAACGTGTAAACTTGTTTACTAAGTGTTACAGAATTCGTTCCAATTGATAATGAACCGCTTAGACTACAGATGAAATTTAAACCTAATAAGAAGATGTAAATTTACTTGTGGTTAAATCGTATTTGCTACTATAGTTTCCAGCAAAATCCAAGAATTGGATTCCCATGGGTTCCACACAATGTGTAATAAACACTGTAGAATTATCAGCTATCTTTGATGAGATAACATATGATAATTTTTTGTGGAATTTTGTTGGTACGAGGC
>CATIWJ010131492.1:0-23024 GCA_949640765.1 Croton laevigatus | reverse complement strand
GAACCCACTTGCCTGGACATGACGACATATCCAGTTCCGCAAAAGTTACAGATGTGCTAGGAATTACTTTTAGATTTCCTAAATATTGCAGAACATAAATCTTACTTTCAATCGTAAAAACGAAAGGTCCCTCCATGGGATAAGGGAGGGGTGAAATGTCTTTTGATGTAGACAATGAACAATTAGTGGCGTCAAATTCGTAAACTTGGCTGAAAGAATCGAATCTGCGGATGCTATGGCCACCAACCATGTATACTTTGTTATTTGTCTTCAGAATACCCATGCCTACAGGATAAGAGTCCTCGACGAAATCCAGAACAGGCGTCGCTTCCGGTAACTTCTCAGTATTGATCGGTAACTCATCGGCTGGTAACTTTCCAATATCCGAAAGATTGAAGCGATAAAGTTTCGTGAACATCCGAACAAACAGTGTTTTGTCCTCGTAACCTTCCATATCTTTCGATCTAGGGTTTGTGTTCTGCTGAGAAATGGAACTGGTTGCTGCGGGGCAAACTCTTATATACCTTTTTTCATCTCTTTTGAGATAAACAACCTCTTATACCTAGACTTAGGCCAAATACAAAATTTCCCTACAAAGGGGTCGTTTGGCATGTTTTAGTTTTGTATTTTCCTTTTTTTTTTTCTCTTTTTTTTTTTCCCTTTAGTTGCTCCAAAAGGATTTTAACTTAAAATCTCTAGTCTTTAGTGATATTATCTCATCACCAAGCTACCGCCCTTAAATTTGTATTTTCCATTTATTTTTTTTAGAAAAAATGTAAACATGTTTGGCAACGAGTATTTATTTTTCTTTTTCCAATTTATTCAAAAGCATTTTAAAAATTAAAACACGACTTGAGAAATCATACAATGTAATTCACGCCGTTTTATTTTTCTTCCGTTTTATTGTACTAGTGGTAACACCACGAGAGAATGCATCTTTTCAAGAGCTAATGTCACTAATTTGTTAATAGTAATTAAGTTATGTTTAATAATTAAAATTTTATAACTTTTATTAAATATTTTTAGTGTTCCAGATATCAGAACTTGATTTTGGACGTATACAAAATAACATATACCATTTATTTTCATATATAATATTTCATTTATTATATAAAACGTATACAAAATAACTTATACCATTTTTTTATTTTTATATATGATATTTGATTTAGTATATATAATAAAATTTCAAAACGTAGATACATTAATATACTAAAATAAAAACTTGGTAAACATCAATTACTATTTAATATTTTATAAAAATAGGATTTAAGAATATAGTACTCATTCAAATGCCATTTTTTTTTTTTTACCATATGATGTATTATTATTTTTTTATTTTTTACTATGTAAATCATAAATAATCATTATTCTTATTATATTATTTTTTATAAGAGATTTTTTTTTTTTTTTTACATAGTTACAAGTAAGGGATGGGGAAGGAGAAGAGGGGCATATGAGAATTTGAACCCGGGCATTTTAGCACCATATGATCCCCTTTTATAAGAGAAATTTATTATAGGAAACTTTAACAATACTCTATTAATTCCCTAAAAAATCAATACTCTATTACAAAAAATTTAAAAATTCTCTTATAAATGTTTGACTAAATACAAAACTATATAATATATGAATTAAATATTCTTTTAATACTGATTTTACCATCATTTAAAGAAATATTACATCAACTATTTACAAAATCTAATGAAGTCAATTTTTGGGATGAGATTGGTCAAGCGGTTAACGCTCTACCACCTGGTGCCAAAATACTTAGGTTCAAATCTCCATATTCCTCTCTCCCTCTTCCCCCTTCCCACTTGTAACTATGTTAAAAAAAAAAATGAAGTCAATTTTTACACGTGAAACTATATATACATACTAAAACGGTAAAACCCTTTGTGATTTTGATTCTAATTATTTTTTTTTCCTACTCGAATGACAGATTTTCTATACTGAAACTTAAGAGATTAAGTTCAACAGTCCACAGTTTACAGAATTTGACTCTATATTACAAATTAAACATAAAATAATTACGAACCGCTGAATTTACAGTGATATGAAATTTAAAAAACAATAATCGATTTATGTAAACTGTAACAATAAACAATTTATAGTTCGAGTCCGAAAAAATAATAAAAAAATATCGAAATGGAGTAATTCTCCAAGTTCTAGTTCGACAACTATAGAAATGCCCATACTAAAAAATCCACATAGTTGTACGTGCGGAAGTGCCAAAAGCAAGATTTGGATTTCAAACACACCGGATCGTGAAATTCAAACTTCTAACTAGAAATTAAATACAAAGCATTTTTCTTCTCACCTCTTGCGGCTCCTAGGTCCCCGAACTACACTCAGCAAAGAAGGGTCAATAGACATATCAGAACAACCCAAAATTAACAAGCAGTCCCTTATGCGGCTGGATCACGTAATCCAATTCTGCCTTTGAGATATTCTTTTTCTTCGTAATCTGGATTAGTTCACGTCCTTTAGCAATAGTGCTAGCGTCCAAAGCCTTTCTTCTAGTATGCTCTTGCGGCTCCGAGGTTTCAGCTTCCCACAGGAAACACAATATGGTCATAGGCATGAGAGAGAAGGGGAAAAGAATACACAGATAATGTTCATAAATAAGTATTTTAGTTACTTGTCCAAACAAAGTACAACCGCAAACTTGCACGTACCGAGTGCAGAAGTTGGCCAAACAAACAATTGCAAAATATTGTGACGTTTCAGAATGAAAATAAATCTAAAACATGCCATGAATGGGTAGAAACGGTCATAATCAAGTGCTCTATAGCATCTTCAGCATTGAATTAACGTAACAGTGAGTTATAATGGTAAACTATTGACCACAAATCTAATACAAACAAGGAGGGATTTTGAGTTTAACTTTGGTCTACTAATGTTTAGTTGACTATTAGGTACCTTTGAAATCAATGATGATGAAACACAAATGAATAAAATGATGTTAAACATAAACAGGCAGGAATTAACAAAGTTTAATCAATCACATTGTCACATATCAAACTGAAAGCCTAACATGTCCTCTCTAATCCAACTCCATAAAGTAAACCTCAAGGCTCAATATTCAAAACAGAACTTTATCATCTAAGTTTTTTCTGCATATGAAAAGTAAGGTAGTACCTGAGGTAGTTTTACCAGGAATGCACCGTCAACAGAGAAATAAGAGGTAGCAGTGAAGAAGGATTGCTTCTTTATATTAACAGAGAAAAAATTGGTATATAGATTCAGGGAAGGTTCTAGAATTTTGTGATCAACCAATTTAGTAGGCTGGCATAAATCAATTTGAAAAATGCATATGCAAATTCCTCTCTTCGCAATAGGTGTACCGAGACGACCTAAACCAATCGCACATATGTTCTTATTATCCCCTAAATCAATTAGATAAGTACTGGTCAAAGGCATTTCCCCAAACATCCCAGCATCTCTCACATCGACTTCTTGAAATCCCACAATAGACGAGCCTGAAAACTGGATTCCATAGAGCGTCGGATGACAAATCCCATCCCATGACTCGTGTTTCTTCAGATTAAAGACGATATCGCCTACCCATATTTCATGATCAAAAGGAAAGTAATTGGTCGGAAATTCAGAGGGAATACAATCCCAGAAACTCCACTCATGGGCTACTGTGTCAAAGCAGTAGCAACAATCGACGGTCGCTGCAAAAAACCTACTACCCCTGACGAAATGCCACAACATAGTGTTCCTCTTTTTTGCAGTAGTGTTGAAAGGGGGGCCAGGTAGGGGAATCCACTTGCCTGGACATAAGGTCATATCCAGTTCCGCAAAAGTTACGCTAGGAATTTCTTCTACATTTGTTAAATATTGCAGAACATAAATCTTACTTTCAATCGTAAAAACGAGAGGTCGCTCCATGGGATGAGGCAGGGGCGAAATGTCTTTTGATGTAGACAATGAACAATTAGTGGCGTCAAATTCGTAAACTTGGCTGAAAGAATCGCCTCTGCGGAAGCGATGGCCACCAACCATGTATACTTTGTTATTTGTATTCAGAATAGCCATTCCTACAGGATAAGAGTCCACGACAAAATTCAGAACAGGCGTCGCTTCCGGTAAATTCTCAGTATCGACCGGTGACCCAATATCGGCAGGTAACTTCCCAATATCCGAAAGTTCGAAGCGATAAAGATCCGAGAGCATCCGGAGAAACAGTGTTTTGTCTTCGTAACCTTCCATATCTTTTTCGATCTACGTTTTGCGTTCTGCTGAGAAATGGAACTGGTTGCTGCGACGCAACCTCATATGTGTTTTTTTGAGATAAACAGCCTCTTATACCTATACCTAGGCCAAATATAAAATTTCACTCTCAAGGGGTCGTTTGGTATTTTTATACCTTTTGGTATTTTTTGTTTTGTATGTATACAAAATAACATATACCATTTATTTATTTTTATACATGATATTTGATTTATTGTATAAAATAAAATTTCAAAACTTATATACATTACTATTCTAAAAAAAAAAACTTGGTAGACATCATTTGCTATCTAATATTTTCGAAAATAGGATTTAAGAATTTAGCATTCCTAATCAGAGAAGGAATTTAGCAAATGAAAATAAGAGAGCCCAATTTGAAAAGCCTGGCCCATTTTTCAAAATCCGGCAGAAATGTTAGAAAAATATAAGAGAAAAACACACAATGTGAGACCGAATCAGAGATATCTGGGGCCAAGTCTTATGCGCTAACACTGTACCCCATGCGGAACATTAGTTTTTTTCTCTACTAGTTATATATATTTTGAAAATTTCATAGGGCTCAATGCCACCTTTGACCCATATGTAGGCCCGTCCCTGTTCTTAATTCAAATACCATTTTTTACCACATGATGTTTTTGTTTTTTTTGGTTATTTTTTACTATGTAAATTATAAATAATCATTATTCTTATTATATTATTCTTTTTTATAAGAGAAATTTATTATAGTAACTTTAATTAATTCCCTAAAAAAACAATACTCTATTAAAAAAATTTTAAAAATGCTCTTATAAATATTTGACCAAATACAAAGCTATATAATATCAGAATTAAATATTCTTTTAATAATGATTTTACCATCATTTAAAGAAATATTACATCAACTATTTACAAAATTGTTATGGCTTTTCTTCTATTTGAAGGAATGACCCAAATTGCTCTAATGCCACTGATGGCTGATATAGCTCCCTCTTCACAGATAATAGCTCCATGGTTGTTCTTACCTACACTTCATAGGAATTGACAGATGAAATTTTTTTTATGAATTCTATGTGCAATATAATTTGGAGAGAGCTACATTTTGATTTAGAGTCTTAGTCTTACCAAAATTGGAAAATTGCCTCTACTCTGTGTAATGTTAGATTCAAAATTTATAACAAACTCAAGACGAATTGTGTCTTGGACTATACTGGTGTCTAGAATGAGCATTGGTATTCTTTTAAAAAAATTTGTCTCATGATAGCAATTGTGGCTGGTAAAATAAGACCTAGTGCGAATGATTTTCTTTTTGATATCAGTTGCCTTGAATTGACGGTTCTTCGCAATGTTTTCTGCAGGACACTGATACAGAAGAATCGTTTGTGTGGCCCCCAAAGATCCCAAGGATTTAAGGTCATATGCAAAAGTTTTTGGAACATGGCAATTTTAATTTCTTAATGTTGGAGTTTTTGTTCCTTCCAAATTCTCAAAATTTCCAATCCAAGTAGGAAAAAAAGGTTTATTCCGAAAACACCCAAATCTTAAAAATAACAAAACCACCTCCAAACTTCAAATAAAAAAAAACATCTACTTCTGAAAAGTCTCTTGGATATAATCTTGCAAGTTGAATTAACTTTTCCTTTTCAAATTAGGAGAAAGAATTTTTAGGACTCAAACATGAAATACAACAAAGTCATTTTGTGTCTACCTCATTAAAATGATTGTTTAACTCTTGTAATTGTGAGTCTAAAATAGTATAAAATAGTTCAACCTGATAATAATGTCGGTTAGTCACTTGTTCAACTCCACGCTTGCTTGAATGCCATCTATATTAGGTACAACTATATTAAACTTAGCACATAATGCAAAAATTTTATCAAGTAACTCACCCCATGAATCATCTCTCATCTTCTGAATCATATTTTTAGTTACTTTAACCAAATTCATTGCATTCACAATATTTTGACCCTTTTTTTGTAATGCTTGAGATAACTCATCAGTCACAAGTAACATTGATTTCATTAAAATCAAGCAAAAAACAAAATCGAAAGATTCCAATTAAGCAAGTAACTTACATACTTCTCTTCTATGATCTTCATCACTACCACTTTCTTGTATCACATTAAGGACTTCCATACTTGGACCATACATAGTAAACAAACTTATTATAGAGCAATAATGTGATCCCTCATGAGTATGCCAATGTATACTCTTGATTCATACCTTTTCCTGTAGCAGCTTTTTTATTTAGTGAACTTTCAACGAATCTAATTGCATCAACTTGTTTCTCTCAATGCAATTCATTACGTTTGCATGAGCCTCCAATAAAATTCATAAATCTAGACATCGTATGAAAAAGAGAATTGAATTTTACATTATTTTTTGCAACTGCCACTAGAGCTAACTGAAGTTGATGAGCAAAACAATGAATATAATATGCAGATTCATTCTCTTGAAAAATGAGTGCCTTAAGTCCTCTAAATTCACCTTGCATATTACTAGCCCCATCATAAGCTTGTCCACAAAGTCTAGATATGCTTAGTCCTTGTGCATTGAACATTTCTTCAAGTGTAGATTTAAGGGTAATTGCATTAGTATGATCACATGCTTAAGGCCTAAAAATGATTCTATTACACAACCATCGTTATCAACATATCTCAAAATAACAAACATTTGTCCCTGCATAGATATATCATGAGATTCATTAATAAGTACATAGAATGGGCCATCTCCAAGATTTTTAAGTGCAAGCAAAGTAGTTTCAACTGCACAGGCTGAAATGATATCCTTTTGGATCTTAGGAGAAATCAATTTCAAGTTATCAGGAGTATTATCTAATGTAACAGATTAAACTTCCTTGTTACGCTTTCCATAATACCTTAAAAAGGTAAAAAAAATTACCTGGATTAAATGTGTCCTCACCTTCATCGTGGCCATGAAAAGTAAGTCCTTGTTCTAATAAGAAAGAAACTGCATTTATAGAAGTAAGTAAACGAGTTTGATAGGCAGCTTTAGTTAGGTCAGATTGTTTATCTATTAATCGCTCAATATTTTACTTTTTAGTTATAAGATCTTCACCCTTACTAACAGCTATTTTATGAGCACTTGCAGGACTTTCTACATGTTTATTCAATTTCTTTTTATCTTTCCAATTTGAAAAGCTTGCATTCACAAATAAGTCATTACCACCTTGATCTCCAATATATTGCTTTATCTTTTTTAATATTGTATTCCAACCAATGAAACTCCTGAAACTATGCTGAGTTGAATCTTTGCCTTTGTTTTCCAAATGATCTAAATGGAAAATTATGTTATTTAGGTTGACAAGCACCTTTCTGTACGTATGTTCTACAAACAAATTCCCAAACATTATGATTATAATTTGTAATTTTTGGTCTTTTTCTTGGATCAAAAGGAAGGTTTGATAAATCCAATTCATTACAACACTGTTGAGGTTCAATTTCTTTTGGAGGTTGTGATTCCAATCGAACATGCTTAGAAGACTCACCATACCTTTGTGGTGATGATTCATGCGTGAGTTTTCTTTTAGGTTGAAAATATTTTTCTATTGTCATACCTATAAATATTAAGATAAAATTTATTTTCATAATATTCCTAATTTATATTTTGCAAATTAAATAATTATGAACAAAATTCATCTATTAAAATATTCATAATCAAAATATGTATTCAATATTTGAGAAACTAAATTAATTTTAAACAAAATGCCTACGTCGTGTGCGACCGCAAGCTCCATCGCGTACCCGCATGTCGTGCGCGATGCGAATGCCGGACCGAAAAAGTCTACTACGGGCCTGACCCATTTTTACTACTGTCCACATTTTTGCTTCTCATTTAAACTGTTTTAATTGTTTTAATTCAATATGAATTAAAACCTTATCCGTTTAATTGCTTTAATTCGATTCAGTTTCTGAATTGGAATCCGATTTAAACACAACCAGAAGTCTCCTTCAATCTCTCCCACAGGCTACCTATATAAAGAGGTGCTGTCTTCGTATTTTGTACAGTACAAATTACGAATTTTACACACTAGAAGACAATTCCGAATTTTACAAGATCAATTCCGAACTTTACTTCAACAAATTCCAAAAATATTCTTTTCCTTTTGATTTTCATTGGGCAGTCTTTAGATCTAGGTTCCGGTGATAAGCTCTGCTCGCGGTTGTGTTCGCTTATACAGTTGTGATATATATATAGACTAGGTCATAATTTCTAATCAAACAAACAACGCTGTCCTCTCCTTCTCACACACGATGGCTGGTCTACTAAAAAAACAAATCAAGTTCTAAGGTATTTTTTTTAAAATTTTTTTCAATGATTTTTGTTTATATATAGACACACACTTTTATCTTTGGCATTTTCTATTTTAGGCTTTAATACAATAACAATTTAGAATAAATTTCAACCTCCAAAAGAGGAAAAGCAAAAATAGAAGAAGTTTGAGAATAAAATTACAATTCTAATCTAGTAGTTCATGAAACCTCGAAAAAAGGAAAAGGCCATCCATTTATCTTAAATCACTATTAATTAAAAAAAAAAAGAATATAAAATATAATAAGTTTGGCAGTCCACAGATTCTAAATAGAATCAGGTACAACTATTATTAATCCATTGGTTAGAAACTGTTCATATATCAACTTTTTTTTTCAATTTCACAGTGGGCTCAAGCCTACTCATGGCACAGTAAGGGTCCGCCCCTGATTTGTTGTGGAGAGAACAACAAATATTTGTTACTATATACGGTAATACAATAAAAATTCAGAATCACAGTTATAAAAAATTTCTTTGCTTGGAAAAATTGCTATTGAAAAGCATTCAAAGTTAATGATTATTCTAAAAAACCATACGAACAAGAGTTTATCTTCCGAAACCAAACTAAATCTTGAACCTTGACTAGGGGTAGGTAAATAAGATAAGGTTCATTGTTATCATGTTATTAGTTATGGGTTAGTTTAGATTTGCATTGAATTTTTTTGGCTTTATCTTTAAAAAGCCTATATAAATCTGTGATTGTTATTGAATGAATTGAAGCGAGAATTCTTCTTCCATTTTTTCTTATTTATTCTCAGTAAATGGTTTATACTGAAATTGTTATTATTTTTCATATTCATTCTAAATTAAAATTAAAATAAAAAAGTTCTTTTTCTAATGTCATATCATACTATGAACTACGAAAATTATGGTATTATATAATCTAACCGTATGTTCTAAAGCAAATTAATGATCTCTCTTCCACTTTTTCTGGGCACAGAAGATTGCTACATTCCAAAGTCGTTATTCAAAATTGAAATCAATTTCACAAACAAAAGGATGAACACTATTATTTCACTCTCGAAACAAAGCTTTCCACATACAGAGCATGTGGATATCTGGTAGTCAATAAATAGTTAATTGACAAATTATAAATACTAAAATGGTAAATCCATTTGTGAATTTGATTTCTTTTTTTTCTCTTTTCGATTCACGCAATAGATTGTGTATACTGAGTCTTGAGATCAATTTCAACCGTCCATAGTTCGCAGAATTTGATTTTCTATTATAAATTACACATAAAATAATTAAAACCCCTGAATTTGCAGTGATATCAAATTTACAATACATAGTCGATTTATATGAACTATAACAATAAACAATTTATCGTTCGAGTGGAAAAAATAAAAAATATATATCAAAATGGAGTAATTCTCCAAGTTCTAGTTCGACAACTATAAAAATGCATGTTGAGTGTTCACGCATTTTAGTCAAAAAAAGTTTGTCCATTATTGACTAATGGTTACCAACTACAACTACCACCACTTAAATGTCAACTTGCATTTTTAGCTCTATAAATAGAGGGCTTCTCCAACATTTGAGAGTGCAGTTGAGAAAGAAGGAGAGAGGTGATGGAATGAGTGATTTGTGTAGAGAGATTGAGAGAGTTTTAGGAAAAGGTTCCTAAAACTAGGCTATAGAAAATAGTGAAGAAAATATTGTTGGGGTGTTTTTGGAAAACATTTTGAGTGCCACTATTTTGTATCAATCTTTTTGTATACCTACTATTTTGATAATGGAAGAATTATTTAGAGTTTGTCCCGTGGACGTACCCCTAAACGGTTAAAGGTGAACCACGTAAATCTTGAGTCTTGTTATTTTTATTCGGTTGCGTTATTTGTTCTCGTAACTTTATTGAGGGGACCTAACAAGTGGTATTAGAGCTAGGTTGAGCTCATCAAACTTTTTTCAGAAATTTTTCTGGAAAAATTCATACTGTCCAAAAATTGTGGTATTCACGTTTTGCTCGAAAGTGAATTTTGATCACACCACTAGGTTGGGCTCGTCAAGAGGAGGAAGCTGCAATTTTACGGAGGCCGAACACATGAGGCGCGTCACCACCTTTCTTCCCCACGCGCCTCATGTGCCAACTAGAGGTTAAAGACGATCCAATCAGCAGCCACGTCAGCATTTGGTAGAGCCACGTCAGCTTGCCACGTCAACACTCCATGTCGTCTGCCACGTCAGAAGTAAAGCCATGCCAGGTCGTCATGTCATCAGCCACGTCGTCACTGGTTGTCAGGTTTCTGAAGTGACATGTGGCAAGCTCTCTTTCTGCCACGTCACCAGTTTTTGATCCTACTGGTTTGAACCGATCAGGTTCGATTTAGTGCATTTTTAAGGTCTGGTTCACCTTGATTCAGACCGATTTTTGAAGAGATCAGACCGATTCCTACCGTTTTTTAGCGTTCCGGATCCAATCGTGAACTCTGTTTTCCTAATTTTGCTCCCATAGCCTGGTACAAGCAAATTTAGTGAAATTTATTATGGAGTCTTCAAGTGCGGATACGATGATCCGGCTTATGCCCACAAACTACAATATGTGGAAGCCAAGGATGGAAGATTTTTTTTTTTTCTAAAGGATTTAGCAGAGCCTTTAGAAAATAAAGGCGTCAAACCAGACACAAGGACGGAGGATGTCTGGACGAGAATGAATAAGAAAACTGTGGCACTAATCAGATAATGGATTGACCACAGTGTTTTTCATCATGTATCTCAAGAAATGGACGCGTATAAACTCTGGGGGAAGCTAAAGAATATGTACCAAGCAAAGACAGCTCACAATTGATGTTGTTAATGAGAAGATTGGTAAACCACAAGTTATGTGGTGGTACCTCTGTGACATAACACTTGAGTTAATTTCAAGATCTTGTGAATCAACTCGGTGTTGTTGAATGGATTCTAAAAGATGAGGAGCAGGCCATATTGCTTTTGAGTTCTCTACCTGATAGCTTGGAGACGCTTGTTGTTATCCTCAGTAATTCTGCCCCCGATGGCAAAGTGATAATGCAAATGGTTACAAATGCCTTAATAAACAAGGAAGCCCGTAGAAAAGAAGTCAGGACTGATCAGTTGTATGCCCTTATTTCAGAAAGTAATGGACGAGGGGGAGGCAGAAATGAAGGTAGAAGTAAAGGTCAAGGCTGATGCATCCCAGCAATACTAGCAAGTATACTAGTCGATCAAATAGTATAGGACTTAGAGTCCCGATATCGTATCTCAAGAGACCAAAGTTTAGAAGCCAATTTCACTACTACTATTACTGTTATTTGAGAAACAGAATTAAGTTGATTAAGCAAATGAACAACTTTTAGAGAAACAAATATATGATTGCAACGTTAGGATCCACACTCCCTCTTGACTTACTAGGATGCACAATTAACAACAAAATATTAAAATTAATATTGGTAGGTTTTCTTAATTAAGGCCAATTTATCCTATCCGGAAATAAATTCTCAATTCGTACCTAACTCCTATCTGGAAAATTAGAGCAAGAATCGCATAAATTAAAACCTAATTTAATAATTCTCCTATTAGGAAACAAGTTAAACCCACAATTCAACCTAGGCTTCTATCAAAAAACACCTAAATTAAATTGTTATGCCAAAATTATAAAATCAAGAATGAAATAAATTAGAATTGAAAACCTAATCTTCTATCAGAAAACAATCAAGTAATAAAAACAATTCATTCATTCAAGCATTAAGAATAAAGAAATTTACTTCTGACATAAATATCAATTTGAAAACAAAATTCTAAAGATACTGCATCCTGTAAATCAAGGGATTGTGTTTTTCTTAACAAAAGAACTACTCCTCCATGGAGAATTAAAAAAAAAAAAACAAGTTTGAGAAAGAATACATTGCTTAAAAATAAAAGTAAAAAAGAAGAAGAAAAATCAAACTCTTGATCAAGAAAGTCCAAAGTTCTTCTTCAAGAATCCCCAAAATCTTCCAGGAGAGGCTTCAAAAGTCGTCCAAAATGAATATCGTTGTGCTCTAACGTGTTCCTCTTTCTTCTAGCCGTCCTCTCTTCTGTTATATCTCTATTTTTGGCCCCCAAAACCCTAATAAATTCATGGCCCTTGGATTAGATTATTAGGTCTCTTTAAAACCTGAGCCGTCCAGATCTCACAGGCTGTTAGCAATCTCACAGGATCCCTGTGAAACATACAGTCTTCTAAGCTCTATTTTCCAATTGCTCCTACTTCCTTTCCAAGAAATTTTCTCCACCAAGAATACTACAAAATAAACAAAATAACTAACATAAGGAGAAAACATATAAAAGAATAAAAATAAAACAAATAACATAATAAAACTTAAGAAAAACACACTAAACACATTAATAATAATACAAAAATATATATAAATTAGACATATATCAGAGGCCAAGGAAGAGAAAAAAGTCGAGACTACGATCCGAAGATTGTCAATAGAGACACAGATCAAGATGATGACATTATTAAATGCTACCATTGTGGCAAAAAGGGTCATAAAATAAGATATTGTCGGAAGTTCCTGAGAGAGATAGCACGGGGCAGCCAAAAGTTCCAGAAGGATGATGGTGAGACCATGGTCACCATATCATCTGATGTTGCATAATCTAAGATGGAAGCCTTCCTCCATGGTGATTCGGAGGAGGGAGATGCATGGATATGGAATATTACCTCCATATGAATGGTTATTTCCTTTGGTGATTCAGAAGACGATGATTTCCTTTCACTGTGACGATAGGTTAAAGAGAGAAAAATGAATATTTCTCGGGTACCTTGTGTCGAAAGTCTTCCTGATATAGTAGAAGTCAGGCGGCATGTCCTGTTGGTTGAAAATGGCGGTGCAAGATGATTTGACAGAATTGCTCTTTTTTGGTGATTGAAAAGAAAGAGATATATGGAGCTGAGATAGTCTACATATTGTTTTCCCTTGTTCAACATTTTCGAATAAGGATGAGTTATCTTTCTTTAAGGTGTTCAGAGAAAAAGAACAGGTATTGAGTAGAAGGAGCTCAGACCTCGATGGTGTCAAGTAGGGGGAGCTACAGAATTTTCAAGAAGCTCAATACGTATAGAAAAGTAGTTGGCATGGCCGATGTCCCACCTGATGGAGCAGGGGAAGCCAGAGAGCTTTCAAGATGAGTTATTCCTTTTCTGAGAAAGAAAAGAAGAAGATGGAAGCAGTACCATACTCTTCTGTAGTAGGAAGTTTGATGTAATGACGTGAACAAGCATTGTCAGAGTAAGAGAATTACGGAAAAGGTTGGAGGGGAGATTGTTGAGTGTCCGGCCATTTTAGTCAAAAAAAGTTTGTCTATTATTAACTAATGGTTACCAACTCCAACTACCACCACTTAAATGTCAACTTAAAGTCACCACCTTTGTCAACTAAACCACCACCTTTGTCAACTAAAGCACCATTGTTGACAAATGGCGGATCTTGTTCACACTCGTTTTTTACCCTACAAATAGAGGGCTTCTCCAGCATTTGAAAATGCAGCAGAGAAAGGAAAGAGGTGGTGGAGTGAGTGATCTGTGTAGAGAGATTGAGAGAGTTTTAGGATGGGGTTCCTAAAACTAGGATATAGAAAATAGTAAAAAAATTTATTGTTGGGGTGTTTTTGGAAAACACTTTAAGTGCCATTATTTTGTATAAATCTTTTTGTATACCTATTATTTTGATAGTGGAAGAATTATTCGGAGATTGTCCCATGGACGTAGCCCTAAACAGTTAAAGGTGAACCACGTAAATCTTGATTGTTATTTTTTTTATTCTGTTGCGTTGTTTGTTCTCATAACCTTCTTGAGGGGACCTAACAATGCTCATACTAAAAAATCCACATCAAGACTTGGATTTCAAACATACCCGATCGTGAAATTCGAACTTCTAACTAGAAATTAAATACAAAGCATTTTTCTTCTCAGCTCTTGCGGCTCCTAGGTCCTAACACTACACTCAGCAAAAAAGGATGAATAGACATATCAGAACAATCCAAAATTAACAAGTGGTCGCTTATGCGGCTGGATCACGTAATCCAATTCTGCCTTTGAGATATTCTTTTCCTTCGTAATCTGGATTAGTTCACGTCCTTTAGCGATAGTGCTAGCGTCCAAAGTCTTTCTTTTAGTAAGCTCTTGCGTCTCCGAAGTTCCAGCATCCTACAGGAAACATAATATGGTGATAGGCATGAGAGATAAGGGGTAAAGAAAACAAACAATGTTCATAAATGTGTATTTTAGCTAAATACTTGTCCAAACAAAGCACGACCGCAAACTTGCAGGTACCGAGTGCAGAAGTTGGCCAAACATACTATTGCAAAAATATTGTGACGTTTTAGCATGAAAATAAATCTAAAACATGCCATGAATGGGTGGAAATGGTCATAATCAAGTGCTCTATAGCATCTTCAGCATTGAATCAACGTAGCAGTGAGATATAATGGTAAACTATTGACCATAAATCTAATACAAACAAGGAGGGATTTTGAGTTTAACTTTGGTCTACTAATGTTTATTTCATTTTTTCTCTCTCTCTCTCTCTCTCTTTTTTTCCCTTGCCTATATTAATTTCAAATTCTCAAGCAAATACTTAATGCATGCATTTGAAAATGTTATATTCCGATGCTAAACTAATCTGCTAACATCCGAATTTCATTTCATCAAAATCTTATATATCTAAGACAAATAAATCATACAAAAACACAACATTCCTTTCTTAAATTAATTTTAACATTCCAATTTGGCATGGCAGATGCATAGAAGTTAATTTTAAAAAAAAAAAAAACATGAATAGGTTACAAGTATTAGGTACCTTTGAAATCAATGATGATGAAACACAAATGAATAAAATGATATTAAACATAAACAGGCGGCAAAACTACGGAATTAACAAAGTTTAATCAATCACATTATCACATATCAAACAGAAAGCCTACCATGTCCTCTCTAATCCAACTCCATAAAGTAAACCTCAAGGCTCAATATTGAAAACAGAACTTTATCATCTAAGTTTTTTATGCATACTTTTGTAAACCTTGTCTCAATCTAATACTCAACTAACTTGAGTTTTACTTTGTACTGACAATTCAATACTAAAAAATTGTGCTTGCTTGATCTGTTGTTTGTTAGAATAGAAGTCGCCAAAAAGGTTGCTAAATGCACTTCAGCAACCACACATATCTATGGGTATAAAACAGCAAAGAAAATTACTAAAAGTGAAAAGTAAGGTAGTACCTGAGGTAGTTTTACCAGGAATGCACCGTCAATATAGTAATAAGAGGTAATAGTGAAGAAGGATCGCTTCTTTATATTAACAGAGAAAAAATTGGTATACAGATTCAGGGAAGGTTCTAGAACTTCGTGATCGACCAATTTAGTACGTTGGCATAAATCAATTTGAAAAATGCATATGCAAATGCCTCTCTTCTCAATAGGTGTATCAAGACGACCTAAACCAATCGCACATATGTTCTTATTATCCCCTAAATCAATTAGATAAGAACTGGCCAAACACATTTCCCCAAAAATCCCAGCATCTCTCACATCGACTTCTTGAAATCCCACAATTGACGAGCCACAAAACTGGATTCCCTGGAGCTTCGGATGACAAATCTCGCCCCAGTACTCGTCTTCCTTCAGATTAAGGACGGTATCGCCTACCCATATTTCATGATCATAAGGAAAGTAATGAGTCGGAAATTCGGAGGGAACACACTCCCAGCAAGTCCACTCACGGGCTACTGTGTCAAAGCGGTAGCGACAATCGACGGTCGCTGCAAAAAAACTACTACCCCTGACGAAATGCCACAACATAGTGTTACTCTTTTTTGCAGTAGTGTTGAATGGGGGCGTAGGTAGGGGAATCCACTTGCCTGGATATGAGGACATATCCAGTTCCGCAAATGTTACGCTAGGAATTTCTTTTCTATTTATTAAATTTTGCAGAACATAAATCTTACTTTCAATCGTAAAAACGAGAGGTCGCTCCATGGGATGAGGCAGGGGTGAAATGTGTTTTGATGTAGACAATGAACAATTAGTGGCGTCAAATTCGTAAACTTGGCGGAAAGGATCGCGTCTGCGGAAGCGATGGCCACCAACCATGTATACTTTGTTATTTGTCTTCAGAATACCCATTGCTACAGGATAAGAGTCCACGACGAAATTCAGAACAGGCGTCGCTTCCGGTAACTTCTCAGTATCGACCGGTAACTCAATATCGGCCGGTAACTTCCCAATATCCGAAAGATTGAAGCGATAAAGCTTCGAAAGCGTCCGGACAAACAGTGTTTTGTCTTCGTAACCTTCCATATCTTCTGATCTAGGGCTTGTGTTCTGCTGAGAAATGGAACTGGTTGCTGCGACGCAACCTCTTATACATTTTTTTCCTTTTTTTTTGAGATAAACAACCTCTTATACCTACACCTAGGCCAAATATAAAATTTCACTCCAAAGGGGTCGTTTGGTATTTTTATACCTTTTGGTGTGGTTGTAGTTTTTTGTTTTGTATATAAAACGTATACAAAATAACGTATACCATTTATTTATTTTTATATATGATATTTGATTTATTGTATAGAATAAAATTTCAAAACTTATATACATTAATATTCCCAAAAAAAAAAAAAGACTTGGTATACATCAATTAATATCTAATATTTTTTAAAAATAGGATTTAAGAATTTAGCATTCCTAATTCAAACACCATTTTTTTACCATATGATGTATTTTTTTTTACTATGTAAATTATAAATAATCATTATTCTTATTATATTATTCTTTTTTAGATGAGAAATTTATTATAGTAACTTTAATTAATTCCCTAAAGAAACAATACTCTATTAAAAAAATTTTAAAAATGCTCTTATAAATGTTTGAACAAATACAAAGCTATATAATATCGGAATTAAATATTCTTTTAATAATGATTTTACCATCATTTAAAGAAATATTACATCAACTATTTACAAAATTGTTATGGCTTTTCTTCTATTTGAAGGAGTGACCCAAATTGCTCTAATGCCGCTGATGGCTTATATAGCTTCCTCTTCACAGATAATAGCTCCATGGTTGTTCTTACCTACACTTCATAGGAGTTGACAGATGAAATTTTCTTTACGATTTCTATGTGCAATATAATTTGGAGGGTGCTACATTTTGATTTAGAGTCTTAATATCAGCACTATTATTAGATCTTTCTACTCATCGCGCAAGGACTTTGAATTTCTTTGCTAGTTTAGCAACCAAACATCCAGTGGCAGACTTCAAGAAGCCAAAGATGAGCTTGAGCCTACCCTAATATTGAAAAAATCCATATATATATATTATGGGCCACCTTAAAGAAAATGGAAGAAAATAACAAGAGAATGGAATAAGAAGATCTGTGGCCCATGTGATCTCTTGCAAAAATAAAATATAAAAATCATAAATGTTGTCACTAATAGGACAACAGTATCAACATCAACTACCCCAAAAACCTACTGCCTCATGAGAATTTAATTCTTGACCTATCAAACACAAATACAGTTTCATAAATTGAGAGCAAAGATATTTTTTTTAATGATTTTTATTTTATTTTAGTATATTATTTTATTAGTTGGATGAAAATTATTTTTTTAGAAACAAGTGATATTATATGTTGTTCTTCATTGTATATTTGTATACAAAGTACTATGTATAAGTTACTTACCGAATTTGAATCTTTCGATTTTGTTTTTTGCTTGATTTTAATAAAATCAATATTATCTATGACTGATGAGTTATCTCAAGCATTACAAAGAAAAGATTAAGATATTGTGAATACACTGAGTTTGGTTAAAATAACTAAAAATATGATTCAGAAGATGAGAGATGATTCATGGGGTAAGTTACTTGATAAAGTTTTTGCATTATATGCTAAGTTTAATAAAGTTGTACCTAATATGGATGACATTCAAGAAAGCAGACAGCGTGGGGTTGAATAAGTGACTAATCGACATCATTATCAGGTTGAACTATTTTAGACTCACTGTAACAAAAGCTAAACAAACGTTTTAATGAGGTAAATACAAAATTACTTTGTTGTTTTCATGTTTGAGTCTTAAAAATTCTTTCTCCCAATTTCAAAGGAAAAGCTAATTGAATTTGCAAAATTATATTCAAGAGACTTTTCAAAAGTAAACGTTGAATTTCTTTCAGGACAACTAGATGTTTATATAATTGAAATGCTTTCAAAGCCAGCATTTTCGCGATTGCAAGAAATTTCCTATCTGGCTCAAATGTTAGTTGCAACGGGAAAACATGTAGTGTATCCTTTAGTCTACAAGCTTATTACTTTAGCATTAGTTTTGCCTATTGCAACAATTTCGGTTGATAGATCTTTTCTGCTATGAATATAATAAAAAATAAGGTAAGTAATAGCATAGGAGACCAAAGGTTAAATGATATTTTGGTTGTTTATGTTAAGAAGGATTTTTTTAGAAGTGTTGACGAGAAATCGATTATACGACGATTTCAAAATATGAAAAATCGTCAAATTGTATTGTAATTGTAAATACTCAAAATTTATCAATATAGTTTTTAAATTATTACATTAACTTAATTTTCTTCACCCTATGTATATTTTCTGACCTGCCGCTGCAAACATCCAACAACTCATTTGGAAGAGATAAATGGCTAACAGGCAGCCAATAAGTTCTATAGTAGGAATTCTATCTTCTCGAAATAAAAAATTGTCCCTTGTTCATTTTTCCGTGTATACATCACAACTTTATTCTTATAAACAATCTCTGAGACATTGCTAAAGACTAGACATGCATTCTAGGATTAATATTATCATTCCAAAGAGTCAAACTTCAAACTTCCTCACATTATATTGTGAATCAAAAGTTAACTTTATAGAACAAAGGAAGGCCCAAACTTCCTCACATGAGCTGCATCTCTTGCTCTGATCCTAATGAAGCCAAGCTCCTTACTCTAATTAAAGCTTTTGAAATCTCTTTCTTAGTCTTTAGTAATAGAAAACTACTTATCTTTGAATCGGATTCCAATAATGTTGTTAGGTGACTCTTAAACTCAGAAACTCCTTGATCATTCTGGCAAGTAGTAGATACATCCCACAAACATCTGAGGCTTTTAGGCATATATCAAATGTATAATATTCCAAAAACTGCTAATGAGATTGCTGACTCTCTTGTAAAATTGGGTCCATCCAGAAATTTGAATTTTATAGCAAACCTCATATAATATTTAAGTAAACTCCCGTAATTTTTCTTCAAAACTTATCAAATAATAATAATAATAACAACAACAACAACAACAACAATAATAATAATAATAATTGATAGGATGACCTACATAAAAGGAGACCTCATATCATATGGACTCTAGTATTCAATTTTCTAGCGGTATCTCTTGTTTCAAGAAATTTAAGCGATCTATTCAGTTCATAATTTACCTAATTCCAAGCCATATCCTGATGCTCCCATCTACAATTTATGGTAACCAGGACCATGACCTCCATATTCCTCTACAAAATAACCTAAACCTTCATCAAATTGCCTCCATGCTATTTAAGACGTCCATCTCATAAATCTCATAATTCCAAACAAACTAAAAATAAATTAATGCATGCTACATCATTTTCCACCAATTAGATTATTCATTTGTCATATAAAAAGATCAAAGATGATGCTAACAAATTAAAATATATAAATAATTCCAAGGAGATTAAAATCTCTCATGATCTTGCACAAATTAGCTTCCTGTAGAAAATTCAAACAACATGAACACCAAAACTAATCAACTTATAATTAAAATAATAAAAAAAAAAGAAAGAAATTTTGGCTTAGTCATTTTGGATGCGTGAGGAGCAATATTCTCTTGCGTGAATAATTGCTAATAATTATTAAAAAAAAAATCTTAAGTTACTAATGAATTCCAAAAACATAGATATAAACACAGAAGTTCAACTAAAAAGCATTAAACAAAGAGCAAACTCAAACGTATTAAGCTAAAGTGCGGATAAGTTTGTTTAAAAAAACACTGGTTGCTCAAGAGGAGCTACTAGGAAATATTAGATATGCTTGAGGTAGGAAATACAAATCCAAGTTTGGGAAATGAAAGTATTGATTTCGATTAGTCTTTTTTTTTTTTTTTGATAAGCTAATAATTTTATTAAGTAAAGATTTCGATTAGTCATAATATGTGCCAGATGAATTTTTGAGAAATGGTAACGTGTATTGTTATCGTAGAAAATTACCAATTACCGATCGGGAATTTACTATTACTGATTTTCGATAACCAATTGAGTTTCGGTTGGTAATTATTGTTGGTAATTTGGTTCCCACTGAAGTTTGCTCACTCCTAGATTGATATGTGAAATGTATTTTGATCTTTCATTGTTTTTCATTTTGTTTTGAAAGTTAGGAAATCATAATTGATGAAAAATCTCTAATTTTGAAAATATCACAAATTTCAAATTGTTTTGGGTATTTGACACACACACATACATATATATATGTCACAAATTTCAAAAATTTTATAACCCTTGTAAGAATACATGTCCTGTGAAAATAGTGAAAAGATATTGCAGAAATTCTCACAACTCTAATGTAGAATTCCATAGACAGGTGGAAATAAAGAATAACTTATGTAGAATTTCTCACCGATCTTGTGGAATATTCATGACTCATAAAAATAATGGAGAGATTGGACATAAATTTGCACAAATTCTATGAAAAATTCATCAACCCGTGGAATAGCGAATAAATAATGCAGAAATTCTTATAACTGCGTGGAAACATTCATGACCCGTGGAATAGCATAGAGATTGGATAGAAATTTCACAATCACATGTGGAGAATTCTATGATCCATGAAAATAATGAATAATTTAGGCATAAACTCTTACTACCCATGTTAAAATATCCACAACCCATAAAAACTGTGTAAAGAATAAGAAATTCTCACAGCCCTATGTGAAAAATCCCATGGCCGGTGGAAATTGATACCATTAATATTGCAATTCATTTATTATTATTATTATTATTATTATTATTATTATTGTTATTGTTATTATTATTATTATTTAAAGATCAATAATAACATCATTTACAACTTTATAATATTAAATATATAAAACATTAATGTATATATGAAAATTTAGTAAATTTATTGTTGGTTAATGATTCTACTAATTATGATATCTGATATTAGCATAGTTTAAAATTTTTAAATATTGATTACCGAAATTTATTTTTCAGTTGAGTGTCACTACTTGAATTCATAGTATTTATTTGAGTGTCACTTTAATTTCTACTAAATAAGAAATAACATGAATATATTATTTTATGTACAGAGAATTGAATGGAATTTTGATAGTGAAATTTTTATGTTTTATATGGACATTGGTTCTTAAAAATAAAGATGTAGTTGATGAAAAATAGTTTGGCTGTCATTTTTGCCATAAGTTTTGGTGAAATTCTATTTGCTTAATTTGAGAATTGATCTATGGTGACAATCTATTAATATTTTCACATTTTTCTTGATAGTTTGTGGTCTATAAACAATATTTAATAATTTTCATAATACTTTGGATAATTGAATTTAAAATATTACTTAATATTTTTATTTTTGGCTACTATATGAAGTTGAAATAATGTTGGACGTTGGATTTTTTTTTTTTTTTGGTTAATATTTTTGTTAATTGAACTCCAAAATACTCATTGTAGGAGAGAATCGAACTCAGTCCGGTAGGACTCAAATGTAAATGTCTTACCACCTCTACTGGCTCCCAACCATCTAGAAATTCTATTCAATCATTTTATGTATAAGTTCAAGGATTAGTATAAATATGAGTTTAAAAATATAAAACTAGATTAATCACTAAAAACTATTTATATTATTAGCAGTACATTCATCAATAAAAATATTTTTTATATTAATTTTTAAATACTACCTCCGTGTTTTTCATTTCTTTACGTTTCCATTTTTGGGTGTGTTTTTGAATTGTTTACATTTCCATTTATAGTAAGTTTTGTAATTATTTATTATTATTTCTTTATTGATATTGGTAAAAAAGTAAGTTTTTTAGAAGATTAGTAATTGTTTATTATTATTTCTGTTTTGTTATTGGTGAAAAGTTTTATTGGTATTGGTGAAAAGCAAATGTAAAGAAATGAAAAATACAGAGGTAGTAATAAATTAAAATATTTCGTGAAATTTTATAAAATCGTCAAAAAAATTTTCCTTCAATAACAACTTCATCCACTGTGCATCGCGCGGGACACATAAAAGTAACATTAAATTTAATAAAACTGAAATTAAATTTCTAAAAAAATTAATAAAATTAAATACATGAATTAAAATAATACTACCTCCGACTTTTTGAGAAGTTTACATTTCCGTTTTTGGGTGTCTTTTTTGGTTATTTACATTTCCATTTATAGTAAGTTTTGTAATTGTTTATTATTATTTCTTTATTGGTATTGGTGAAAAAGTAAGTGGTG